>WBNO01014668.1:0-56963 GCA_013400575.1 Peucedramus taeniatus | reverse complement strand
AGGGGGGGGGGCCTTTTCCTCACCGCAGTGGCTGTTCTCGTCCTGGCACTCACAGCTCGGCTCTTCGGAGAGGGACAGGGCAGAGCAACCTCCTCGAGATACTCGTCTCAGACTTGCAGATCATCTTTGGGATGACCGCATTCCCCCCTGGTTCGGCTTGGCTTTGTTTGAGAGGATGACATCTGTCACCGTTTGCAGGATATTCTGAAGTTTGCACCCAAACCAAGGCTTTTGGAGCAGCACTGGTTGGCTTGGAGGACCCAGCACTCGGCAGGCTACAAGGGAGCATCCCATCCCATCCCATCTCTGCACCACCTCAGCTCAGGCTCTCCTGCCCTGAGACTGGATTCTGTCTGGATTCACCCCATCCAACACGGAATGGACCTCCCTGTCATCCAGTTCACCACAGGACTGGCATTACTTATCAAAGTGCAAGAAGGTGGATAAGTCAATGCTGGGAAGGACATAACAAAGCTTCTTTCTGTTCTTATTTTATGGAATTCTCCTATCTACCTCACAAAATTCTCATTTCCTCGGTCAGAAATCCCTCAGGAATTGACTTCAAGAATGAACGGTGATGTCCTCTAGCGCCCCATAACACTCAGCGCAGCTGCCTGTTCCCAGCCCAATTTCAATGTGCTGCAGCTGACCGGGACCTCGTGTCGTCTGCAATTAGAGACTGGCAGCAAGCTGACAGTCAGATATGACTGTCCAGAAACTGGTAGCCACAGCTGTGTTGGTAGCCCTGGTCTCACTCATCCTTAACAATGCAGCTGCCTTTACCCCCAACTGGGTGTACCAAACGCTGGAGGACGGGCGCAAGCGCAATGTGGGGCTCTGGAGGATGTGCTGGCTGGCAGAGTGGAGCAGAGGAGGTGCAAGCACGAGTGCCAGGCACGGACAAGGGGAGGAGCAGGAGTGTGAAGCCCTGGGCTGGGGTTCAGAGTCGGCTGGGTTCCAGGAGTCACGCAGCACTGTCAAACGTAAGTGCAGCCTCTTATCTTCTCTGCAGACACAATTGACAGGGTGCCTCTGGTCCCCAGGAGTTCAGTGGCCTAACCCTGAAATCATGTTATCTGTCTTAGTCTAAACATCTCTTCACCTTCATTCCCAAATAAATTAATTTCAGAAAATAAGAAGCATGATGTCCATCAATGAACTGAACTCCTTGTGTCCCCTCAAAACCTGCATGGTGCTGCCTGGTTTATACAGCTCAGGAATTGATCTACTTTGAAAAAATTATCTAAGAAGTGTAAGCCTAAAGTTCAGAGACATCTTGGGCTCACTTCTCCCTCCTAGGCTCCTGTCATAAGATATCCATTCCTCCTCAATACAACAGCAACCACAGTTGCTCTGAATACCCTAAAACGAAAAAAAAAAAAAAAGAAAAAAAAAAGAAAAAGAAAAACCCAAACCCAAAAAAGTATTGTAATGAACGACATGACACGTTGAGTTATTTCTCCTTTCTGTTTGCTTTTGTTGGAAATGTCAGGAGCAGAAACGTCAGAAATAGTTGTGGTAAAAACATGTAAAATTGAGAAAGGTCTTAAAATGTGTAACTATGCTTCTTGGTGAAAAAATACAATTAATATACAACTCGGTGACTACAAAAAATCATTACCCATGGAGTATTTTTAATTTTGCACTTTCACAGATTGTGGGATCAGAAGAACGCAAATAGCTTACACTGAGCTAGGGAAAATTACTGGATAACATGAGAATTACAGAACTGATTAATAAATAATAAACCTTACGTATCACATTCATAGCATTAATGGTGCAACCCTGCTCTCCCAGAGCAGAACTGTGCTGGAACAGGATCACAGAAAGGCTTGGGTAGGAAGGGACCTTATAAAGACTGTCCAAAATACCTGCAGACACCGTAGTTGGGACCACAACTACCCTTGTGCCAAGAGGTTTCTCCCCTAAACCCCCTCCACTCCCATGGCCGGAGTAAATTATATTAAAAATAGAGGGAAATGAAGCATTGCAATGTGAACTACTTCTGCAAGGCACAGCACTCCCAACAGCTGGGCTGTGAGCAGCCATTCAAAGGGGAATCAGTGCTTCCAATGCACCCTTCAAGGCATGGAGTTTAACAGAAAAAATGGCTATAAAGTCCATGCCTTGACAGACAACAGGATTCTCCCAAGATTTCAAGGATGCTTATAAACAGCTCTGGCACCTCTGAGGGATATACATGATTTCAAAACAGATTTTTTTCATGGTTTGAAATGTGGAGAAAGAGAAATTGGTCCTTGGAGTTTCTTAGATCCCTCTGGACAGAAACCAAAGAAATATTAGAGGAATTTCTTTTTAAAATGTTTTAATGTGGACCCATTCCAGATTATATTTTCCAATAAAATTATACAGAAACATTTTTTGAACATTTGCTAATACTGAGCCTGCATAAATCAAAACCAGAAAATTTCTCAAATGTTTTAAAGTCCTTACCCTTTCAATACTTTTTTTTTTTTTAACTGAAAGAACTTTTTATAACAATAAATGGCTATAAAAAGGATTCGACTGTGGGAGAAGTTCCTTGATGTGTTTTTGCAGCTTCATTTCTGGAATCACCTCCCTTATTAATACTGATAAGCCATATTCTAACCTGAAGAATATGTGTACCATTCACAAATAGTAAAAGTACATGTTATGTACTCAGCACTGGAATGAGCTCCTGCACAGTGAACTTGGCTCCTGTAGCATTTTAAACACATTTTAAGCATTTTGAACTTGTATTTCTTGCTGTGTGCAGGCCAGGCGGTGTGTGGTACCTAAAGATGAAAGGTGTTCGTTTCATGGCAGAACCATCTGGGCAGCAGTTTCTGATGTCAAATAGAAGGATAATGTGACAGAAAATTTGAAAAATTTGAAGTAATAATTATAGCATGGTCAAGTGCTCAGAAGAATTATCTGACAACCACTTTTAAAATTCTAATTTAAAGGAGGCTTTTCAAGCCCAGGGACTTAATCTGTATAGGAGTAAAGCATCCATTCCCTATATAATCTGGAAGCAAATAGTAAGCAAAGGCCAATTCTGAATCTTGATAAAGCATTTAAAGGAAAATCCCTCCTCTGCAGCTGTCATGACAAACTCAGTAGGAAACACGAACTGTGGCATTTATTTTTAAGACAATTTTGTTTCCATGGATGTACACATGGTTAGTATGAGCCTGATTTTGCATCCATGGATTTGTCATCCTAAAGAATTTCTCTAATAAGAGATCACACATTATTTTAGTAATACCTATGGCAATCCTCATCTGTCAGTTGTAGATAAATCACAGACATGCAGGGGTATGTGTATGCATATACATATACATACATCTAAAAATAACTACATGAAGGAGAAAACACCTTCCTCAATACTGAGTTAGTACAAAGTATTTTGGATGCCATTTGTAGAACAATATAGAAAAGCTATTCTGGTAATAGCAATGTGAAAGAGGCCACAATCTGGCTCATGTAAAACAATGTATTTATACACATACGGACATATATATTTGAGAGGCAAGCTATTTATCTCACAGTTCTACATAAAAACTGTAAACTCTTTGGGAATTTGCTTGTCCATATACTAAAGATTCCTGTATATGCAGTATGTATCTAACAGCCAACTACAGGCACTACTATAAGCTGGCTTCCTCCCTGGCAGAGAGAAATACATTCTTAGAACCTCCTTTTCACTGACTTTCTCTGCCTGCTCTTTCCTCCCATTGAAATCACAGAATCATGGAATGGTTTGGGTTGGAAAGAACCTTCAAGCCCATTGCATCCCAACCCCTGCCATGGGCAGGGACACCTTTGACTATCCCAGTTTGCTCCAAGCTCCATCCAATCTGGCCTTGGACACTTCCAGGGACGGGACAGCCACAGCTTCTCTGGGTAACCTGTGCCAGGGCTCCACCAACCTCACAGGGAAAGATTTCTTCCTAGAAATGTAAAAAAAAAACCAAAAAGAAAGCCAGGGGCAGGAGTAAATTATATTCAAAATACAGGGACATGAAGCGTCGCAATGTGAACTACTTCTGCAAGGCACAGCATCAGAAGCACGGGCAACTGATTCCATGGGAAAGTCTGTCCTTCAAACCTCACTGCTCCTAGAAGTGGAGATCCCAGGCCCTTTCACTTGTCTTTATCTACCTTTCTCTTTCTCTCTCTTGCTGTGCAGCCCTGCACCTCTCTTCCAATCCCCTGTGATGCTGAAAAGCTTCTGTGATGATTCAGATGACTAACAGCAAAAGAATCCCCAGGTTAGGGTGGAAGTTTTGGACATGGGGTTGGATAGGGTTTTTGGTGGATATTTTTCCGTTGAATTAAACAGTGGTATCAGAGTTCAACAAGTGCTCCTGCTAACACTAAGTGATAAAGGTGTAAGGAGAGTTGAGATTGCTCCTTTGTTAGTGGTAATAAACTCTCAGATCTGAAACCTTCACTTATGTTGAGAATCAGCCCAGCTGTGAGGACATACATATAAGCTTTTATAGCTTGAACAAACCACTGAATGATACAAACTTGAATGCTTCACTGAGAACTCAGATTGTATAGCCCCTCTTCAAACACTTTAAGGAAACCTGGCCAGGTAGCCTAACTCTCCTGTCACCCAAGTGTAGGCAAAGACATTTGACAAAGATTATGGAGGTGCAGCTTCAGAGCTGTTGAAAAATACTGGAAGATTATGCTCTTGCCTGCATCTCTTTATGCTTCAAAAAAGGCCAGAGGTAGTAGCCCCACAGCCATAGTAAGAGCTGGGGTAAGACAGCATGTCATTAGCAGTCAACACTGAGCTTTGTGCCCGTATCATGTGTGAGCAAGGGCGGCACACCCAGCAATGTGGCCCCACACAGGGACACGTGAGCTACCTTGACTGGCGAGAACTACACCACCAGTGATGCCTCTCAGACCCAACCCTTCTCAAAGCCACCTGGGTCCTGACCCAGTACCATGCCAGGAATACTGCGTGAACACACCAGATTACTTCGAATCAACTTAGATACTTTTAACCACACTGTAGGGTACAAATATACCCTTAAGTTCTGCTGTGCTCTAAGGCTACCTCTGGATGGGCACAGGGAGATGATTTATTCATCAGCCGAGGTCTCAGTTTGTCCCTCTTTTTCTAAAAAACATTAGGAACGATGCGGAAATTCAGGAATAGGGAGGGGTTTAAAAGATATAAAACCTCACTGGGTTCTTCAGGGCTGCAGGAGACATAAGGAAAATTGCAACAGCAGGATGTGTGTTTCAAGTTCTGATGCTCAGAGATGGACTGTTTGTGGGAATTGCAGTTCTACTAAGGAGTGTAATTCATGCCAGGGAGAGGCACAGCACCAGGAGCAGCTACATGACTGCCAAAGCGACCCCAGGTAAATACCTGTCCAGCCTGGATGGATGATTGTTGCATACACATGGACACAGGGACATTTGCTGGCTGAGGCAGGATGTTGCTCAGGGTGGGAATGAAGTTTGATACAGAGGCAGCCATTCACCTTAATGCTATGTCCACTGCACTAACATGAAGTTCCAATATCTCTAGAATTTCCAATTTCTCTGAAATTTGGCTGGCTGGAAGCCAGGCTGAGTCAAGCAGCTGAGTGTGCTGTAAACGTGTTACTTGTCTACATATATATATTTCCATACATAGAGACCCAGAAAGGAGGCCAAGTGCATCTGGAGAACACAGGAACTACCATCAGATTAAAAAAAGCCCCAAACCTTATTACACACATTATATACATAGCATGATAGACTGCTCAGGCTGTTCCAGAGATAAGGCAGCACGGGCAGCTGGCAGCTCAGGGTTTGTGATTTCCCATCCTAATATCTGAAATATGAGCAACATTTAAATACGTGTCACTACTAATTTAATGATGGAGGCCAGTAGAGATGAAATCTGAGAGACATGGCTTTTCAATTTAGAGAGAATGCTCATTTTAATGTCAGGGTGCAATTTCATGTACTCATTTTGGAAAAGTGCAAAACTCCTTGGGATTCGGGACAGGAAAATGAACCTGATACATGTTTCAATGCAGTACATACACAAGTGTTGCACAGAAATATTGTCAGAGCAATTAGAGTTTGGTTACTTTTGCCATCAAGACTTTGAAATCAATTTAAGCATTATGAGTGAAAATGGCTCTGGAGCTTTTGAAAATTTCAGATTAATGCATTTATCAGAATACCCTGCTGAGGTTTATAAAGAAGCAAATAATGATATCTAGACAACTCATACCTCATCAGAAATAGCTGTGTCTATTAAAACTGATCACAGTATTGAAGGATCTCAATGTTGGGCTTGCAAGGGCCCATCACTTAACCATAAGCACTTGCTTATGCTGAAAATAGTTAATGGAGCCATGTCTTCGCTCCAAAAGTAACAACTGAAGCTGTTATAAAAAACACCCACCTACCACACTCTTCCCAACAAGATCTGTCTGCCTTTCAAAATAAGCATTCAAATCTGAAGTTTCACACTTAGATGAGCAAAATGGTTAAGTTCCAAAATACCTAAAGGGTTGGAAGATTCCACCAGTTTGTGACATCAGAACATTATTTTAATTGTGCAAAACCAGATTGGGTTTTTCCTGCTCCCTTCCTCTTCCTTAAATTACTGTTTTTAAGCAAAAAAAAAAAGCATAAATTGCATACTTCAGAAAGCCTCCCAAGAGGTGAAAAAAGCAAAATAATTTTAGAGATATCCGTGCAGTCATAATTTTTAAGATATTCATCCAGCAACAGAACATACTGAGGACCCTTCCTGCTGAAAGCTCTATGGCTGCTTGCAAAAGTTTTTTAAGAAGAGCAGGCGAAACTTCCTTTTTCAGGACAAAGTCAGTAAGAGCTGCAAACAACATAATCATGTGGAATGGGTATGAGGCAAAAAAGAAATTCAGATTTCATTTTTAAAAAATTAGTCACTATTCAGACGATCAAAATACATTTGCATCACATAAGCATCCCTTTAAACCTTCCTATGGTCTCAGTGACACAGTCATGCAAAGGTGCACTGAGATACTGCCAACATTTGGCTTAGTTTGCTTCACAAGTACTTTGCAAGTTTTTCCATCTATTTCCTAATTCATACTCAAAGAGGCTAGCAATACAAATGCCACAAGTTTAAATCGACAGAAGAAATTAAATGTCAAAGACTTTATAAATACAGCACTGTCCCCATGCACTGAATAAATGTGTGGTCACTAGATTCTTCCCAGGGCTGGATATTTAATAACTTCCTCACAGAAACTGGATTAAAGTTTGCACTAAAATTTTTGTTTATCAAGAGGGTCTTTCCCAGGGGGAGTTTTAGATTACTATGAAAATATCTTGAGCCATTTTGCGTAACCATTAAAATGCTTGAATTCCCACTTAACTGGTTTTTTTTTCCCTCTATGCAGACAGAAAAGGGAAAGAAATGCTTGCATTTTAAGCAATTAACATAATGTGATCTTCCAGTGAGATTGTCCCTCCTCATCATCCCAAAACACTTCAAATTACTCTCCAGTAGGACTAACCTACTTCTGCAAACAGTCCTGGGGCTATCCTGGAACATAGCACCAACAGTTCTGGGTGTTCATGGATCAAAACAACAAAATTGCTGCTTGTAAATAAGAAAATCAAATTAACATCTCTAATCCAGATGGATAGAGATGATTTAGGAAGTGAGCAAAACAACAAGGAATCTGACTTGGTCTCATCCTTAGAGTTTGGGGTTTGACTCAATTGATCCCTGTTATAAACAAGGCAGAATTCCTTAAGCCAGTACCCCTGGCTGTACAAGAGTCCCAGCTGGATGCCCTGTCCAGGAATTAACTGCTTCTCTGAGAAAATGGAGCCCACAGTGGGCTTCCACAAGGAAAAAGGCAGAGACTAGCACTGTATGCTGATGAACAACATATACTTAGAGCACAGTTTTTGGAGCCATTCAACTCCAACCCTTTCCAGCTCTCAACAGCCAAGTTGCATCTTAAGGGAGGTGAAAAGATATGGATGGAGGGCTTGTCCTCCCTCTTTCACCTGTCAGATGCACAGAAAGGAATGAACACCTTCTGCAGTGTCTAGGTCTATTCTGCTGGAATTATTGACCTCTAGCTATGTGGGAACCCAGGACATCTCTCTTGTTGCTTTGGATGGGCTGAGCCCTGGGCAGGGAGCTCAGAGGGCTTTTAACAGAGCCCAAGACCCTTTTGCCTTCAATCTCGAGCCATGGAAAAAATTACCAACTTTATATGAAGATTTACAAACCAGGGAAAGTAAAGTAGAATGATTAGCTTATCACAGGGTGGAAAAATAGAACATTAAAATTTTTATGATAAGGGTACAGGGGGGTCAAGATGGAGGAATCTGGGGGTGTACTGTCCTTCCTCCTTCTTCTTCATGGCCTCCATCTTCTTGGTGATGGTGACGCTTTTGGATTGGTTTAGAGTAGAAACTGACTGTCTAACATAGGTGATAGGTATTGGGGATTAACTGTAAATAATGTCTATGTAGTGTATAATATAAAAAGATAACACAGCCCGGAGGGCGGGCAGTGTACCTTGAGCTGACCTGCTGAACACATCTGGGCTGGTCAGGGAGAACATGTTATAGATAAGAGAAAATAAACAACCTTAAGAACCAAAGCCAAGGAACTCTGACTCTTTATTCGATCATCAGGCTGTGAAAAAGGACTCTTGGGAGCATCCTAATTAGGCAAATCCTGAGATAGCTACAGGGAACATCCATCTCTGGCCAGAGGGAACTCCATCACAGTTAAATTTCAAGAGATGAGTGACATTAACAATAATGAGTTCGACAGAACAAAAAAGTAGGATATCCAAAATACCTATGTCATGACAGTCTTAGGCAATAGATTCTAGAAGTGAGGGGTTAACACAAATGCCACCAGTAACTGTGCAGACACTAAACCCACTATGACCATCTGGTTTTGCAAACTGTCATTAACAAACAAAATACAAAAGTTGATGAAGTCTGCAGTGGCCACAAAAAGTGACACTGGACTCATGGCTACTATAAACGAAGCTGAAATAGTTGAACAGCTGAGCCTAAATTTATATTAATTATTAAATCTATAGAAAACTCATCAAAATAGACTAAAGCTGGCTATTGAGGCATTTTTGCTGTACATATAATTTAAAATAGAGCAAAAGAGCACAAAGGTAAATACTAAATTTCACAGCTTTTACAAAAACTATATTGCAGCCAGTTTTGTAAGAGATTAGAAATATTTATTCCTGGATTGAGCAGTCATTCAAGCAGAACAGCTTTGTGGCCTGGCCTTCCTCAACAAGATTTCCCTCTTCAATGGCTTCGGGCTGAGCTCTGAAGAAATACTTT
Source organism: Peucedramus taeniatus (assembly GCA_013400575.1). Classification (NCBI taxonomy): domain Eukaryota; kingdom Metazoa; phylum Chordata; class Aves; order Passeriformes; family Fringillidae; genus Peucedramus; species Peucedramus taeniatus. The sequence continues at coordinate 47,627 of WBNO01014668.1, read as the reverse complement.
AACATTGCACACTCAATTCCCTTTCTCGATCTATACTGTCCATTGGTTGTCATCACTAAAAAGAGGCCAGAGAGGCTGGTGCAGAGGCTTAGCTTAGGGTGGTGTATGTACAAAATAAAATTACAATGTGCTGAGCTGACAGCAAGCAAAGTCATAATGGTGAGTAAGGAATAGTTACCTCACATTTTCAGGCTAAATATGATTAACAAGCTCTACTGCAAGAAGAATGGACTTTAAGCATTATTACAGGAGTTATACATTACTCACGGGCTGCCCAAGGTAGGGATGGAGTCCCCATCCCTGAAGAGATTTAACAAATGTGTGGATGGCACCTGGGGATATTGTTAGTGGGGCCCTTGGCAGTGCTGAGGGAACAGTTTGACTTGATGATCTCAGAATCATAGAATTGTTTAGCCTGAAAATGAGCCCTAAGTTTGCTTTTTTCCCCAAGAGGAATAATTGCAATTCTAGAACAAAACCAAAAGATGACAGATCATACATTAAACCTGTTAGAATAAACCAACATATCTCATATGAGAGATGGGAAGGTACTCAGGTTGTAATACTTTATTCTATAAAAATAATTGTCTTCACATTTAATGAAATCATACCAGTGACGTCCTCCTTATTCTACAAATCGTCAGCCTGCTGCAGCTCCATGCACCATGTGCAACCTTCCTTCTGGTTAACAGGAGCAGCTACACAAAATACCTATTGCATTTCCACATCTCTCTGAATAGTGGTAGTGTATTAGGCCAATAAACATCACTAAGTGTGGAATTCTTACAAACAGCAGCAAAGGTCATGTTATCCATTCAATGCACTGCCAGCCGCAGAAGAGGACAATGATCCAAGAACCATTTTGTAAAGATTAAATTGTTACAAATTTGCTTGAAGCTCAACTGGGTCACAGTCAGAAACTTACTATTTTTAGTATGCGTGATATAACATGATCTGTAGAAAAGCTTTAAGTCTGTAATACATAATAGAGTTAAGTGTTAAAAAAATCATGAATAGCAGCAAAAGCAAAAATTTGGTGTTAATTTCTGTGTCAGGGGCCAGTATGTATTTCAGGCATAAACTTCAGACTTTTAAAGGTTATTTATATAGAGAAGCTTTTTTTTTTTTAAGCTCATGCACACTATATACAGACACGGCAAGAGAATCCATTATGGCAACAATTTTTTAATTTGACGCTACAGATATTTCTGTCACCAAATGAAAGTACTAATAATGGCTGCTAGCCTGCTCTTACTTTGGGCACTCCTCCTTTGAAAGTCATTACTATCTCTTCAGCAAGCACTGGTGCTCAAAGCATTACAGAAGTCCATCTGAGTGGAAAAACAGAACACTCTGAATGTTCAAAGTTTACTGGTGTTTACAAAGCTCATACATCTGACTATGATTCTGTTATCCATCCAATGCGCTTCATGATCTGTGAGCATTCAAAATGGCAAGAGATGTTGCCAATGCTAAAAGGGCAACCTTAGAAGTTAAACGCAAAATCTTTAAACAAATTTTTTGAGTAACTGATCAAAAATTAACTCACTAGGAGAAGCCAAAAATACTTAGTATGTTACCGTCCTAACATTTTATTAAATGGAAAAAGTTTAATGGACTATGGTTCTTAACTAACTCCTCAGATACAATACTATATTTTATTAAATTTTAACTAAATCATGAGTTACTACTTAGAACACAGGAAGCTGAATGAGGGGAAAATAAAGGGTAAACACAAAAGTAGGTCAGACTTCATGATAACACAATTAAATTTACTCTAGTTTATATCAAGTTTTGTTTTCTGCATTTCCTAGCACTCTCCCTGGAAGATCAGGAACCAATTTCTGGTGGTCAGTGCATCCACCAAACTTAAAGCCAGTTAAAACACTTAGAAAAATCTGCCCCAGTCTTTCTCTAGTATATGCCAACTTACACATGGTGTTACTTCTATTTCAGAATAGCAATGACACATTAGCAAGCAATGTGGAACAATGATATTTGTAACTCCCACCTTTTGCTAAAGAAGAAGGAAAATGATAAAAACAGGACATCCATCAGGTTTACAGGAAAAGCAGGAAAAAAGTCTGACTAAAAGTACCCAACTTTGCAGTTAATATAAGCCATTCAGTAGCCAGCTGGGAGACATATTTTAATCAGGTTTCTAGCCAAGACTGCAGATGTCCGTGTCTGCAATCATTGCTGCATTTGTTCTTTAACAGAGAATCATAGATTATCTCAGGTTGGAAGGGACCTACAGGATCACTGTGTTCATCTCCCTGTTGCTTGCAGGACTACCTTAAACTAGAACATATCACTAAGAGCATCCTACACAAACCACAATTCTGGCAGCCTTGGGGCCATGACCACTGCCCTGGGGAGCTTATTCCAGTGCCCAACCACCCTCTGGGGGAAGAACCTTTTCCTAATAACCAACATAACCCTCCCCTGACACAGCTCCAGCCACTCCCTCAGGTCCTGGCACCAGACAGCAATGATCAGCACCTCCCCAATGTGAGGAAGGTGCAGAATACAATGGGGTCACTCCTCAACCTTCTCTTCTCCTGGCTGAACTGGCCAAATGATCTCAGCCACTCCTTGCGTGTCTTACCCTTGAGGCCTTTCATCATCCTGGTCACCATGCCCTGGGCATACTGCCATCATTCACTGTCATTTTTATTTTGAGTTTGTCATCCTCCCTTCATGGTGTTCAGTATGGACTCTGGCCTGTACACTTTCCTTTTCAGCTCAAGAAGATCTCTGCTCAGCCAGACCCTCCTTCTTTCCTGCTTGCATAATTCCCTATGCTTTAGAAGTGCTGGTTCCTGCACTATTAAGAGGTCACCATTTTGCCCACAAGACTCTCTTTACAAATTGCACATCTCAGAGGGCACCTTTTCTAGTTGGCCCTTCAGTCCCTGCACCCGAGGTTACCTTCAACATGCTTCAGAAATTTCCTGGATCTGTTTGTGTCTGTTGTATGATATTCCCAGTTGATGTCTGGAAACTTAAAATCACCCATAAGGCCCAGGGGAGCTGATCTAGAGATATCCCTTAATTCCTCCTACTATAATTCATCAGTATCATTGTCCTGGCCGGGTGGTCAATAGTAGACCCCCACAATACGCTCCCACAACTTCACTGTCAGATATATATATATATATATATATATATTTATACATGCACACACCCTATTTTTAAAAAGGTAGCTTTTTACCTGTACATGCAGATTATGCCCTAACACCTCATTCAGAACTGCCAAGCCTTGACATCTTCATTACAACCATCTCCCTCATTACACAGATGGAGATATAAGGATCTTTGTAGTGTATCCCAAAGACTAATAAATGATAAAAAAAAAATAAATTAAGAATCCTCTATACAAAGCTTCTGTAAACCAGTAAGACCTGAGCATTAAAATCCACAGGATGTTTTTTAGGACAATACAGATGGACTAGGGGAATTCAAAAAAAGAAATTCAGGGTGTTACTGGTTTGTCTTAGCAATGATTACTATTTTAGGGCCTTGAAAAACTATTTATGGTTCCATTTCACTCTGTGTGACACAAAAAACAAACATCAATCCTGCCCCAAACAATTCTGGCTATAGATTAGGTAGAATCTTCAGTGAAGAGAATTCCAGCATCACCAGTGGGCCATTTGAGAAATTAGCTGCTTGTTCCATGCACTGAAGCAATACTTACGGGATGCTGTGCAACTAAAGGAAAGAATCAATACATATCCTGAAGAAAATAATTTCTTATTCAGACTGCAAGGAAGGCAGTTACAACAAGGGACTGCTGGGAGAAGGGACTGCTGTCTAAGAATTGTTTCCTCTGGACTGACAAGGTTTATCTTCCTGCTCAGTCAGGATTTTCTTTTTCATGATTTTATATTATTGTAACTTTATGCTGCTTCTGTTTCCCTAGTGCAGTTCGACATGATGCGTGCCTGCAACCTCATTGCCACAGTGGCTCTGACTGCTGGCCAGCTTCTCTTCGTCCTGGGGCTGATGGAGCTCCCCATCATCTCCCAGGATACCCAGTGGTGGGAGGAGGCCATAGCTGCTGTGTTCCAACTTGCCAGTAAGTCCACTTCTTTCTACTGATGGAAAAGTGTTCAGTCTCTATTAAACCCAGGTTTCTTACTTTATAAATCTTTCAGGTGACAAAGAATAGCAAAAAGGCTTATATCTAAAAGCAAGTTCATTGTCTCCGACAAGCTCTCCCCATAAGATTCTGCAGTACATGAATAGAAACTTTTATCTGGGATATATCATAATGAGGCTTCTGCCAACCAAAAAAAAAAACCCAAGCCTTTATTATTTCCTATGAAACCAGGAAGGCAAACATAAGAGAAACAAACTGGATACACCGTAATCCCACAATTTAGCAGGGCAAAATATACTCAAGGAACTGTGAGAAAGCAGAGCGGAAGGGCTGAACAAATATTTGAAGCCTTATTGAAACATGATTATTTTATTTTAGCTAACTGAATTTTACCCAATGACCACCAGCTGGATTTTGACAACAGATACATCTGCAATCCAGCAAAGAAAGCCAAAGTCAATTCATACCACTGACTGCTATAAATAAAATTCCCACAGCAATTCTCATGGACTGTATACAGAACTGCATGAGGAAAAGAGGAAATGGGTTTATCACAATTCCATTTTGACAGCAGTGGCAACAAAGTCTAAACATTCTGCAATAATACCTTTCATTATTCCATAAAGTAAGTAACTTCAGCATTCATTACAGTAAGAATCCAATCCTATACGATATCCCTGCAGGAAATTATCATTAATGGAGTAACATTCAAGCTGATTACAACATCAGATTAAAAATACTATATATATATACACATATATATATATAAAAAATTAATGTAAAGAACAGGTTATAATAAAGGAAGACTACTTTATTTAAAGTTTTAATTTCGACTTGGACAACTCAGAATATTAAGAATGGCATAAAACTACTGAGACCTCAGGTTTTCAAAAATGCAAGATCAGAATCTGGCCTAGGTCATTTAAGTACAGTCTCACAGCAATAAAATCGTTAGGTTTTTTTAGGTCCACTAAAGATGAGGAACCTGAAATCCAGATGAGAGGAGGAGACTGCAGAGGTTCTGTAACTCTCAAAGCACCTGATCCATCTTCCAGGTGCAGCAAGTGCCTCAAGCACCAGACAGAGCTTCCAAAAAACAGATATACAGCCTTGCCATAAAAGCCCTCCCTACAGCCCCTTTGTGTCTGTGTAATTGTGGATACCTTCTGGATAGTTCTCCCTGACTATCAGCATGATGCTGCTGTACTCTCCCATCCTCTCCAAACTTGACCTGTTCTTCCAGAGCGGAAATGCATTCTGGCCCTGTTTGGATGTGTTGTTTCATTGACAAACAGCACAGGGGACAGCCATGGACCTTTCTTCTACCATGGCTGCTAATTTTAGACTGGGTTTTTTTGGTTTCTTTTTTTTTTTCCTGTGCTGAAGTCTGTTTTAAACACAGTCAGAGAAAGACTGAAGGGCGCCAGGATATCCCGACACAGGAGGAGGAAATGCCTGCTATTACCTGTTATGCAAGCTGAACCTTGAAATCCCCAGTGCTGGGAGGGGACATGGGAGAAAAGCCACGGCCAGAATGATTAACAAAACACTAATGAGAATGGCTGAAGAAGCTTTTGGATCAAGGAGCCTATGTCCATCTGCCTGCCTATGTTCAAAAGGTGTGAACGGATGGAGCTGGCAGCCTATGACGATATGACAGACATTGTGCTGTGTGAATCTGAAGAAATAACACGGTGATTATCCCTGCCCCATTCCCCATCCCCCTTTGCAGTGATGCCACACTCTCCTTTACCATCATCAGATGCTTTTCTGCCTTGAAGTTATGATATTCATTTTACATTTCATTATCTTATTGCAACTTTATGTTCAAACAAGTTCCTTCCTGATACCCAGAACAATCACCTAAAGTCTTCTAGAATGCATACTTTTGAAGAAAGTGGGAAGAAGTCATTATATCTGCATTAACCCAATATAGTTTTATTTAACAGTCCTTAGTTTTCCAGAAAAGTGGTATATTAACTGCTGATTCCTTGGGACATCAGGGGTTTGCACTCACTAAACTCCCTGCACTGGACTCAGGTGACAGCATTTTAAACATTATAGATTAAGTGTCTTTGAAATCAGACAAAACCCATGTGCAGTGAGAAAGCCCAGCAATTCCACTGTTCTGATGAAAGGCTGCTGCTGCATCTGGAGACCGAGAGTTCTACATTGAAGGGGAAGACAGTGGCCACCACACATCGTATGAGTGACAGGTGATTTTCAGTCTCTGAGTCTCCACTCTGAGACAGTAACCTCTCAGTCATTCTCAAAGAAAAGGAGCAATATAGAGCAAAAACATCAGAACAGTAAATATGACGCTTGTGTTTACAAGCATTTGTTCCATGCAAACAATCCAAGAGAAACCCCTGCAAGGCTCTCCTGCTTCATTTGAAAAGTTAAAGCCAACGTACTTTAGGTCAGACAGATCATTTGTGTGAGAAGGGCAGGTAATGTTTAAGAATGAACAAACTTAGATCTTATTAAACATTTCTGAAGCACTGGCTGGGTAAATTCAGTTTATTACACTTTCAAATGAAAGAACACTAGCACCAACCTTCTGTTTTTTCCTTTTCAAAATTCAAATGATCTGAAGAATTATTCTGCAATTCCTCATTCTTTCAGTAATTTCAGAAATTATCTTGAATCATATTCCCTCTAATTCCAACTTCTCCTTGATCTCTACCTTTCATCCTGAAATATGCCAACAAGTGCTGAAGAGAACCACAGTGGTCACTGGTAGACTGAAATCTTGTGTTATGGGGAAAGGTTCAACCCACAATTTTTTTGGTTTTGCTAAACTGAAACTGTGTGGATTGCATTACAGTTTCCCATGGCCTGAACAAAAGTCCTTGTTGGCTTAGTAAACGAAGAGTGTTTGGAGTATTATCTCCAAAGTCTATCACAAGCTCAAATCAATGATCTTAGATCCACTGGAGCTTGCAGTGGCTCCAGACTTCACCATTTCTTCACTCCTGTCACCTGCACAAGCATTTGACGGCCATTCAAAATGGATGGACCTCTGACACAAAATCAAGCCCCAGGAAGCAAAGAAGAGAGAAAACAGCAATGCTGTTTGGGACAGCAATGGGATTCACACAGCTCCAAAGCTGCACAGCCTCATGCCTCCCTGTTAACAGGAAAGCGGTCTGTTTGTTTTGGAAAAGGCTCCCAGTGAAAATGGAACCAGCGTTGTACGTGGAATTTTGTCAACGCTCAGAAATTTCCCTCTAGAGGGTTTTAGGGTTTCTGTTTTTTTCCAAGGACCCGTTACAAACTCCATGTGCTGAACATAGGATGGATAACAGCTGACAGAAGAGCTGTTGGAAAGGGAAATCCATACTAACAGCACAGGAAAGAAAGAGCACTTCAGAGGATATTGAACTACTACAAACATTAACCTCCCAGACAGGATCAGGCCTTAAGGGGCTCCAGCCAAGTCTTGATCTTGTCCTGTGATGATTAGCACAGACTTCAGAGAGAACTATTAGAAACTTAATAGGAAAAATCTAGGAAAGAATATGCTTTACATTAGATCTCATCCTGGTTTCTAAATGTCCAAAACTCCAATAAACCTGAATCATGATTAATATTTTGCCAGTCCGCTTTCAGCATTAAATAACTTTAACACATAACATCCTGAAGATTAAAAAGTTTCATGTTCCTACTGAGGCTGTCATTTACAGACAAATAAATTAGTCTCATCTTTCCTCAATTTCAAGCATTGCATTCCAGCTTTGCCCAACATGTTTTTCTGATTAAAGTGTTTCACTCCAGACCCCTAATGCATCACGGAAAAGCTGAGCTCATGCATACTCTAATTTCTGAGCTCTTAAAACTAAATCAGACAATTTTTGAATCATCTTCTCCAACCACTTTAGATCAGTTGATATCCAGAAAATGTCTATGTAGAAAAGAACAGCACAGCAGCCATTGGAAAACATGGCTGAAGATATTCCTGATAGCAATGTGATCCTGAGTTCCGTATTACTTCTTTCCACCTTTTTGCTTCATAAGACCCTTAAGCTGGTTCTGTTCTAAGGTGAAGTCTATAAAACTCTAAACCTAAAATTTCCTGAAAAGGAAGCAAGTAAATGAGATGCCCTAAGTAACCTAAAAATCATAGCAAAAATAGAGAATCTGACAGCTTGATTTATGCTAAATTTTTTCATTATTTGTCAATTTTATTTCACCCTCAGTGCCAAACTTCCCCATGCTTTATGCAGACCACAAATATCACAGTAAAGTGATTCTGTTTTCACACATTTGCAAAAGGAACCACATTTGCAAAGATCCTAAAATCTGGATGTCTATCTCATTTATTTTGTTGGAAATGGTTCCTGGGAGCAGCTGAACCAGCAAACTGGGAAGGATAGTAGCTGACAGAAGTGTGGTGAACTCCTCATCTGGTATAGCTGCAGCAGGAAGAAGATCTGCCTGTATTCTTTAGGGCTAAACTCTGATAAGAGCAACAGGCAGGTTCTTGTAGCATCTCAATGTCAAGGGCATATATTCTGATCAGAAATACAGTAAAAAATCTATTAACAGATAAATATAATTTGGATATGCAAGTAAAAGGAACATGTAATGCAGAGAAAAGTGTGTGAGACGGAAAGTATCTCAGCTTTCTAAATATTCACTTTATTGCTTAGGAACACGCACATGATATATACATGGAGGTGTCTCCTAAAGCTGTTTCAAACCCAGTTGCCTTGCTGGATCCAATTACACAGCTCTTACCCTCTGATGTATCCAGAGATGAACAGAGCACTTGAACAATAAAAGCAGAAGATGACGCTGATCCACGAAGATCACCTATCAATGACTGCTTCTCTCTGCACAGGGTATTTTTGCTCAGGGTGACCCCACCTGCAGCACTACAGCCAGGTCTGGGATCCTCAGCATGAGACAGACAAGGACCTATGAGAGTGGGCACAGAGGAGGTGATACAGATGCTCCAAGGGTTGGAGCACCTCTGCTACGGAGACATGCTGGGAGTGTTCAGCCTGGAGAAGAGAAGGTTCTGGGGAAAACTTATTGTGGCTTTTCAGTACATAAAGGGTGGTTAACAAAAGACAGAGAGTGACTTTTTACATGGACAGACAGCAAGGACAAGGGGAATGGATTTAAGCTGGAAAGGGGAAGATTTTGATTAAATGCTAGGAAGAAAGCCTTCCCTGTGAGGGTGGGAAGGCCCTGGCACAGGTTGCCAGAGAAGCTGTGGCTGCCCCTGGATCCCTGGAAGCGTCCAAGGCCAGGGTGAGTGGGGCTTGGAGCTACCTGGGATAGTGGAAGGTGTTCCTACCTTCTGGCAAGAGGGTTGGAAAGAGATGGTTTTAAAAGATTCCTTTCACCCAAAACATTCCATGGTTCTGATTCCAGACAGGAGCCCATAGCTGTGCCTGATATGAGGCCTACTACGTTAAAGCAGAGCTTTAATTGGCTCCAGCTGCCTCAGAACTCAAGAGGCCAAGCAATGCTAATAGTCGACATCAAGTGTTGAGAGTCTGCACCTTCCTCCTTATTTAAACAGCTGCCCAAGAGGAATTCTGCCTAGTTCACTGGGAATACTTTTCACCATTCCATTCAAAGACTAGCATAATTTCTAAGGAAACCTCCAAAAGGTAACAAACAAAAGCAATTCATTGTCAATAGACCTAAACTGGTTAAAGATTTCCAACAAAAGGTAGGATTCACTTCCTTACACTGATTAAATCTCTCATCAGGTTAAAGACAAGGACTGATGAACTCAAAGAACACAAGTGGAAAGCCCATGTAATTCAGAAAAGTGAGCAACAAAAGGGTTTTATCGCCCCTGAGAAGCTGTGCTACTCACATGTTTAATTCTAAGATGTTACAAGCTACCAAAATCATTGGAAGGAAATTTTAAATTAGAACTAAACAAAACAAAAAACAAAACAAAACAAAACAAAAACCCCCAACCTCAAACAAATTATTGTACTTAATGTACAACTGAAACCTCAAGGGTCACTTGACTCTAATGGTCACACTCTAATTTCCTGTGGCATTAGAAACCAAAGCATCATCCAGCCTAGTGCTACAATGAAGAGCACGTGACTATTCCAGAGGCCCCATATTTGCCTTCAACTATAACAACTTCTTTTGTGCCAAGCTGATACAAGAAAAGGTATTTATAAATAAATAATTTGCCTAAGTCCTATAGGAATCACTTTGTGAACCTATCTCATGCTGACAAATACAGCTGAGCTCCTACAAATAGCCCATTCAGGCATGTGACTCATCACAGCTAAATCAGTCCCTGAGAAACTTGGTGGGGCACACAGAAGAGGAGTGAAATATTTCCCTTCCCTGTTTGCAGTTCTGCACGAGTGTGGGTGGTGTATTCTCAACACTCTGGCTGCTCTATTTTTCTTCTTCTCCCTTTTCTTGACAGCAAAAGTCATCCTCCAGGACAAGCTGTAAAGAGGAGGATTATAACTCTCAATGTAGACTTTCTGGTAAACTAGAAAACAATGTGGATTTCTTCAAATGCACTATCAGTATACTAATAAAAAGGAAGAGTAAGAATCCAGGGGTGTCTGAAAAAAAAAACAAACAACAAACTATCACAGAAATAAAAAAAGTTACTGTTAGAGTTCTTTTAAAATGCTAGAATTCTGTAGTTGGCTTGCAGCCAGCTTTACTGAAACAGGAAATCCAGCACACAGATCTGAAATGTAAGTTCAAAAAGTAACATTCTCCCAACCCACCCCCACCACCACAGTCAATACTGTTCCAACCAAAAGTCTTCTGAGTGACTTCGTTATCTGTTTCCTTCCCCAGCGGAAAAGCCACCCCCCCCTCCCAGCTTGTTTTGCTGCAGATGGGAAACAACTAGAGATAAACAGCAGTTCTATGGGGAAAAAAAAAGCACTTCAAGTAATCTCATCAGGATTTTTAGTGAAGTTGTGGCCTCTGTGCAGTCTTGAGACAATATACAATAAAATTATCTGAAGTTGATTGATGTACTTAAGTTAATTCAGGGCAATTGAGCCATGCATCTCTAAGTCCTGTCATCACTACAAAACAGAAAAGAAACAAAATCAGATGAAAATACTCAATATTTTCATTAATAAATCTAAAGAAACATGTCCCTTCTACAGCCCTTGTCAACCTGTATTGCACAATGTGAGCTCAGGAATCCTGATGGCAAAGAGAGCAATTTTCTGGTTATTTTTAGTAGAGCTGTTTATGGGAAATAGTCTGAGAAGCCAACTGTTTTCCTCTAGGTGTTTTATTGAAATACTGGAATTTAATTCAGACATTGTTACAAGTATCTATCTAAAAAGGGAAAAGTCACCACAGTCAGCTGTGGAGACTATTGTTACAACAAGGTTAATTTTTATAGGGATACTTCTAACTAATATATGGCACAAATACGTGAACTGCGTGTTTTTGCCCAGTCATTTAGAGAACAGACTAAATGTTCCATCTCAGTTCTTGGCTAGTGTACAGCAAGACTCTTCTAAGGGCAAGGAAAACACATGTAGCACATTGGAACACTTTGCTTCAAGAAGTCCAAGTTTGATTAAGCTGTTACAGAAAAAATCTATCCAAGCTAACTCTGGGGTTTTCACACATCATCATCTTCACAAAAGCAGCATTCATCAAAATTTGAAATGCACTATTCTATGCAAACTCAGTCTGTTTGAATTATTACTATTTCTTCAGCCTTTGCTCTGGAGTTCCTACATTTATAATTCCCATATCAAGCCATGCTAATACAAAATAAGAATGCTGGAAAATAACTTTCTAAGTGACATTTCTATTCTGGAATTCTGTGGCTCTTGCAGAACTGTAAAACTAATTGTATAAAATCTACAGTAAAATGCTTCCATCTCTGCTGCCTCTGTTGTGTTCGTCTGTTCTTAATGTCAGTTCCTGTCGAAACTACAGCAAAGGATCTGAAACAGAATGCACATTTTCACTCAAGAGCTCTGGCAACTGGCTCCTGCAATCTGTCAGTTTGAGGAGGTCTCAAACCCAGTCCCTCTACCCCACTCAGCCATTGGCACAGAACTGGGAAAGGAGATAAAGCCTCTTGCATGACTGGCTGCTCATCTGAGCAGGGTTCAGGCAAAGGGCTTGTGAAGGAAAATAGTCCTTCCTTCTAGCAAAAAAAGCTTTATTTGGGGACCTGGAAGGAAGCCTTAGTGCTTTTCCCTGGTGGTTAATTGCTCCATCAGATAGAACATGGAGATGTTAAGCCATCTAGGACAGTAATTTGCCACAAGTAATACAAAAGCAAGAAAGACAAAGCAAAATAATTTCATTAAAAGTTGGGTATTTGGAAAAACTTTGCAATATTGGAAATATTCCTACAGTGGGAATTAAGCTGCAAGACACAACATAGCACCAGGGTTACTCTGTGTAACTGGTATTCCTGAACCCATGTCCCTCTGCCAAGAGAGCCTCACAAAAATACTGCAAGATAGTGGGAAGTAGACACGTTAATATTTATAACTGTCCCTTAGAGGTACCTGTGAGTGGTCACTGGTCCAAACAGCTCCTGCTCAAAATTCCTCCTGCTTAAGGTTTTATGATTTTCTTCACACTTAAAAAAAAAATTAACACTTTATGGATTCCCTGTGAAAGTGTGTATGAATTAAAAATGAGTTCTAAAAGGAAAAACTGAAAAGGAAAACTGATTACACAAAGCCTTCTCACATGCCAGACTAAGTAAGATGGGTCTCTTGATTTATATCAATACCCTCCTTCCTGCCAATTTTAAACCACAAGGAGATGAAGCCGGTCAACTCAGCTGCAGGAGGTGCAAGCACCTCCTTTCCTCTTGATTTCATACCTTCATAAGAAAATGACTATCTATCATCCATTGAACACTGGATTGCAAAGCAGTATCAGCATGTATCATCTTTATAAGACCTAAATGAAGATGTAGACATCCAAATTCTTTATAAGCATATCACAGCTAGCATGCTCTGCTCCCAGTGCTCTGAAATACAAAATAAACACAGGAAGTTGTATTATCCTGGTTCCACACAGATGGGGAACCAAGCCATCTCAGAGGAAAGTTTAGAAAACCTGATGTCACTCACAAAACAGAACCTAATTTCCCACTCTCTTCTCTACCATGTGCCTCAGGACAAACTTCACTTGGAGACTGACACTGGAACTGAAGGGACAATATTTTATTTGCAACAGCAAACCATTATTGTATGGATCAGTGATTTCTACAACTCAATGTGCTCCACATTTCCAAATAAAACTTGTTTATTTATAATTAAGCTGAACCATTAAATAACTACCCAATTTACTGACAAAACCAAGGAGTTACTATGTCCTTATAACCGTGTCAACAACCTAAAACACATTCAGGGTACATTAAGCTTTTTTACCATCAGAGTGGGGAAAGAGCAGTAAAGAGCTACTCCTCCCACAAGAACCTATTTCCTCCTTATTTGTCCTCAGACAGAGAAGGACAGACAGCCTCAGGACAAACCCTCTCTGGACATGCTAGCTGTGGGACAGTGCCATCTCAGGAGAAGAAGGTGCAGCAAGCAACTGTTACAAAGCACCTTCTAGATAGATATAGGAGAGCCAAGGATGCCAGACATCTCCTGAAGGAATATTCATTCAGTGTTTGTATTATGAGGAGGTGGATTCAGCCTTCATTTTACTGACTGTCAGAATAGTACAAGTGTCACACCTTTAAGTAATTATTGATTTTTTTCCTCCTACTTGTATGTAATTTCTCTCCTCTGTGTTTTTTATCTGTTTGCAACTTGTGCCTTTTCCATCTTCACTGCATTACTAGTACTCTTTGAAGAAAAAAAAATTGATACAATGCACACTCAGGATGTGCTCTTTCATGGAAAACCAAGGACCAGGGCCAGGGGTCACACCATTGCCATGTATCCATGTGTTTGCCATGTATCCCTGTATCCAGTGTTTGCAGGTGCAGGCACTGTGGCTGAGAAAACAGCATGCAGCAACTAGGACTTGCTCTTGACTTCTCCTTGCCCATTAACTCAGGAAGATGGTGTCCAGATATGTTCTGGCAGTTCATGGATATTTATTTATTCCAGTCTTCCTTCATGGAGGGGTCATTTTGGCAACGACATTCCTTTGTTATGGTGGCAGTTAAGGAAGTGTGTAGAATAACAAAGCGAAAATCTTTTTTTGGTTAGTGAGGCATATTTGTCTCTTTCTGTTTGTTTCAATCTAATTACATCCATGAATTTCTTTTAAAAAGCTGAAAAGTAGTTTTGTTTGATAATAGGTACAGGAAGAGAGACTAGGCTGGAGCCCCTCTGCTCTGGAGCCAGGCTGGGAGAGCTGAGGATGTTCAGCCTCGAGAAGAGGAGAATGCTCCAGGGAGACCTCAGAGCTTCTTCCAGTGCCTAAAGGGGCTCCAGGAGAGCTGGAGAGGGACTTGGGACAAGGGATGGAGGGACAGGACAAGGAAGAATGGCTTCCCACTGCCAAAGGACAGGGTTAGATGGGATATTGGGAAGGAATGGTTCCCTGGGAAGGTGGGGAGGCCCTGGCACAGGATGTCCAGAGAAGGTGTGGCTGTCCCATCCCTGGCCATATCCAAAGCCAGGTTGCACAGGCCTTAGGGAAACTTGGGATAGGGGGAGGGGTCCCTGCCCATGGCAGGGGGTGGAAATGCAATGAGCTTTAAGGTTCCTTCCAATTCAAACCATCCTGGGACTGTATGGTTCTTTGATAATACAATAAAAAGAGAGCAGAAAAGTAAACATGTGGTTACCAATGCATTCTTCAAGGAATGGGCAGGTGTAACATAAAAAAGGAGGTGTAAAGAGATACAGATTGCCCCTCAACCTAACATGGGTCTCCTGCATGACTAGAACAGTTACCCCACCTCACTTCTGAAATAACATTACTATTATTCATCAGTAATGTAACCACCAAAGAGAATGAGAATTTTTTTCTTTTTTCAATTTGTTTTGCAAATCACTTTGTGACATCTGAATGGAAATGCTAGACAAGTGCACTGTTATTATTCTAATATTACCTACCTTTTAGGGAACTTAGTACTGTGCTTAAAGTTATGAGGACAATAGAAACTTTGCCTTCAGTAGCTTCTGGAGGCATGACATTACTTCTGCCTCATAACACCTTTTTCCAGCAGGAAAAAGTAGGACCACAAAGTTCCATTGATTTCACCTTCCCTTTTTTTAAGTTTCTGTGCATTGCTTTTTATTATTTCTGTAAGATATTTAGCTATTCATCATCTTTGCAGTTTACATACTTGCCTGCCTTAATACACATTTTAAAATTTCAGAATAAGAGTATATACTGTGAAAAAATATTTAAAAATTATTATTATCATCATTAATACAGCTTTTCTCCTTGTTTTCTCTTTTGGCAATGGGAGTAAGAAAAAGGACATCTGTGTAAGTGATTGAAATGCATGGGGGAAAAAAACCTAAGGTTAAATACAGCTCAGTGTGTGAAAGAAATTTAAATCAGAGTGAACAGATTAAAACTTAATACTGAGCCTCTGTTTAAGGCACTCTCTTTGCCTTTATCATGAGGCCCAAATATGCCTTCAAAAACACATCCAGCACATCATAATAGGGATGGAAAGGCTCTACAGAGTTATAAGTGAGTCTGTAAGTGTTGAGATTCTATGGCATTTTGCCACTACAGAAATTCAAGAGAATAACTCATTAAAAATAACTCTGCCATTCTGTTTGCAGGTTTTGTTCTGGTTATCGGATTGGTGACGTTCTACCGGATTGGACCATACACCAGCCTCTCATGGTCCTGCTACCTGAACATCGGAGCCTGCCTTTTGGCCACACTGGCAGCTGCCATTCTAATCTGGAACATCCTGCACAGGCGTGAAGACTGCATGGCGCCCCGAGTCATCGTCATCAGCCGCACCCTGACCGCTCGCTTTCGCCAGGGCTTGGAAAATGACTATGTTGAGTCACCATGCTGAAAGAGCACACTTGAAAGGCAAAAGATCTCCAGGGAGATCTGCACTGGATTTATTTTCTATAAATATATGCTATAATTTAAGGGTTGAAAGACATCACAATGTTCACTTGTGTGGGCAGAGGCCCTCGATTATTATTCAGATGGGCTCCATCTATATACATATGTATAAAACACATAATTTTATATATATATATAAAATATTATATTGCCCTCTACTTCTGCTGTACAGCACAGAATTGTTGGGTTGACTGCATGGCAGCAGGGTCAGCTGGAGAAGATACCAAGTGTGTGCAATGAGAATACGGGAAAGAGGGAACCAAACAGATTTTCTCTGTCTGCATCAAGTTCTTCTTAGAAATAAAACAAAAAGCTATAGGAGACCAATGACAATAGCTTGGGAGTTAAAAGGCAATCTGAGAAAGCAGAAAACTCACTATAGTTTAAGTGATGGGTTTAAAAGCTGTCTAAATTTCATGACTTCTAGTCCTTCTATTTACCCCTCTACAAGGAATGGATTCTCATTAGCTGCAACACCTGCTCCCAGCCCCAGAACAGACCAGAGAGTAAAAAGCAAAAGCAACTCTAACTATTCGTATGTAAAGAAAGGGATTGCAGAAAATTAAGTTGCATTTTTTTCAGACATTTCTTTTGTATCCTGAGACACAGGTTTGCTAGTGTCCTATCCA
This sequence comes from Peucedramus taeniatus, assembly GCA_013400575.1. Lineage (NCBI taxonomy): Eukaryota > Metazoa > Chordata > Aves > Passeriformes > Fringillidae > Peucedramus > Peucedramus taeniatus. The sequence continues at coordinate 30,884 of WBNO01014668.1, read as the reverse complement.
CAAACAGACATTAAAAATGAGAAGGGTACGCAGCTCGAACAGGCCACACATGCTGCTGAAAAAATGTTTCAATATTACCTTGAGGGAAAATGTCCACAGGGGGCTGCTGGAACTCCCTAATTATCAGATATATGATTAAATTACATTGTTGGGAACTATTAAAAGAAAGAAATATTCCAGGCCAAATTGGTTTCTTTTCTCTGCAGCTAGTTCTAATATTTGCTGTGGCATTAGAATGCTATGGCAGGACACCAGCTCTGTCCAGCAATGCTCAGAGCCACATAACACAGGGAACACAGGAGAACAGAGCTGCCACTCAAGCACCCGGGCTGAAGAACAAGACAAATATACAGGACTTCAGGATTTTGAGATTTAAAAACAGCCTGCCTGATAACTTAAGATGACAATGAAGTGAAAAATTATGCCTTTAGAATTAGGTATAATGTTTATAAGCCTTACCCTGAGAAGCACATGGCCTCACAAAAGTCATATGCATATAATTTTCAGAAAGGAAAAAACATATCAAAAACTATTATGCAGGAATATGTGGGATACAGGAACCTGAGGCAATGACAGGTGTGTAAGCACTCTCAGAATGCTGCTCTGAGCACAATTAGTGACAGGTTTGAGGGACCATGAGCTGTGAATCTTACAAATTCCTTAGGACTGTTGTGTTGCTCCCAGTTGAGTACACTGCTTTGTTTCTTTATCACTATTTCCACACTTTGTTAAAATGTGATCATCAAGCTGGCTCTTGAGTTCTGTTCTGCACTCAGTTTGGATGTGATAAGAAACTCAACCCCGACCGCTGCTTTGCATCACGTTCCAAATGAGCAACACTCCACAGAGACTGATGCTCTAGAACAACTACATTGCTCTAGACTGTCAGGGGAAATACCATAAAGCTGACAAAGAGTTTCTTCTACCAGTAGGTTTGTAAAAACCAACTAAGATTAGTATTCATCTGCCTGCATTAATTTTCTGGGAAAAAAAAAAGAATTCCAGAAATAATATGCTACGATGAAATGCAGCAGGTTTGAAAATAAAATATTAGAGTATTTAAGAGACATTGTATTATTTCCTCTAATATTGCAATATCCATATTATAATAATGTACATGTGAATTTAAAAATCAGCTATGTGGTTGGTAAATCTGTAACACTCAGTATTGGTGTGATTATTTTAGATGTATAAATAAAATTATGAACGCTCATTTTCTTCTAGTGATGACATTTTTGCCATTCAGAGGATAAGGTTGCAGGTTATCACTAATTCTTTCTCTTTTAGTAAAAAAGAATCCACAATGTGTTACAGACAAAGAATGAGCAGAGAATGTGTTAAAATGTCTGTGAGATTAAGATGTTTCATCTGGTTAAAAACGAAACGGAGAATGAAATCAGAGAGGGAAAAGGAAAGGAGAATCTAGGAGGATTTACACTTCATGCAAACTTTTAACAAAAATAAACTGCACCTATGAAGAAATAGATACAAATAGTTCTGATACCTTTTTATCAGCTTGATGGATTTGAAGGCCTCATCCATGTCTCCAGCAGTCAGATAGTAGCTGAAGTTCAGCATGGCATCCTGGGTGGCCTTATCACAGTCTCCCAATCCAATGAAATCTCTCATGGATCTTCTTGCAACCATCTGAGAGACTGCTCCTGAGCCAGACTCTGATGCTCCCTTCTCAGCTTCTCCCAGCTAAAAGGAGAAGGTTGTCATATAGGTATCAAGCAGGTCGAAACTTACTCCTTTGTACATGTAATTAATTACATTATTCCCACCACAGTCCAAGTTTTTTATATCTGCAGGACCATAATCAATAGTGTCAATAGTTGCGAAGTTTCAGAACTTTCTAGAAAATGCCACAAAATATGGAATGTCATAGAACAGATTAGCATATTGCAGTGAACAATCACAGCATGTTAGTGATCACTGGAGATTGGTAGTATATCACAGAAAGGTAACCTCCTTTTCTTTCAGTCATTATTTTATATATATATATATATATATGTATGTATGTATGTGTGTATATATATATGTATATTAATAGTACTACTATTATAATAGCAACTGTTAAGTTCACAGGTTTCTGAAGATTTCAGATAAGCATCTCTCCAAGTTTAGTCTCTTCTTAAATATTAGTCTGCTGTTCTGAAAGTTAGCTATACAGACCAAATTCTTTTGTCCTTGCCTTCATGTAAATCTTATGAATACTGAAGCTCAGGTTCAAACCCCTCCCCTTACAACTGGCAGTTCTAAAGCTTCAGGGGTATTTTACCTACTCACTGAAAGGCAACCCAAAGCAATTCAGTCATTATGCAGGAAAACAATAAAGTCTCAATCCTCAATGTCAAATGATCGGTCTGGAGTGTAACAATGAAATTTTCCCAAGCCAGGGACAGAGAAAGATCATCTGAGTCACGAAGGATGACAAAGTCCATGTACACTCTACCCTATAGTTACATAAGATAACTAAATTTTATGGTATACAGAAGCCAATAAAAGTTGTATTATATTATAATACAATGGAAGTCCTGGGTAAAGTAAAAGACAGAAATCAAAAGCGCTGATCTGTTTTACTAGAACTAGAGGAATTTCTGGAACAAGGACATTATAGTGAATAAGTAGAAACCCTAGAATGAAGCTTGGTCAACAAGGCCTGTTGCATCAGCTTGATTTACTGTATTTAAAGCAGACTCTGCTCTTTTACTAAATTAGTTTTCCCAAATGAATACAAGTGATGTGTGACTTTGTCATAAAGAGACAACCACCTACGAAGAAAATGGAAACAAGAGAGAGGAGCAGAGGATGAAGGAAGAGCACCAAAGCAATGCAGATACTTACAGGTTTATAGACACATCCCCTCTGAAAACACAACTAATGGCAGCAACAATCCATACAAAGTGAAAAAAAAAAAAAAAAAGAAAAAGAGAAACATAATATCAAAGTAAAAAAGTAAAATAGCATGAGACATGATGGAGAAATGTTAAAAAGATTGGAAAATGCAGCAAATCACATTTGACTTTTCAATTTAAGGGAAAAAGTAAAGTAAACCACAGAACAACTCTAAAAGCTCAGTCTGCACAGAAAGACTGACAACAGGCAGTGCTTTGAAGGAAATGAATTGCAAAGTGCTGCTCAGAATCTGAACATAGTAAGTAGATACATTCTCCGTCTAATAGTGCTCTCAAACTACATGAGGATTAGAAGTCTCCTTAATATTAATTTCCTGTAGATTTTACAAAACTAAATATATTAGTATAGTAAATGGGCTCTGTTACACTCCCCCTACAACACAGGAGCAGAGCAAATCATCATCCTAAGAAGTACCAAGCAACTTAGGTCAGAACTTCACCAGAAACCAATTCGTAGGTGAAAGGCTGCAGCTCACCCAGTATGCAAGGAATTATGTAGGGTATTGTTTACCTGAGATGCAAACAATTTTGGATTAAAATCAAGTTTTAGAAGTTAGAACCTGCATTCTTGGCATTTGCAGCACACAGGCAGTTGTTGATGGTGCAAGATAACTATTCTTGCTCTCTTACGTATTCCTGCAAGGAAGTGGGATGCTTCTGCCAAAGCCAGTATGAAATGTCCTGTCTTATGGCCTACATACACACACCCCTCTTGTACTTGCAATAGGCACAGTGACTAGATAAAGTAGAATTTTTTCGCATCCCTTTTTCATTGCATTACCTGGTAATTCCTGTTTCTCCTACACTTGTATATCACATTTCGTTTACAATACCCATAAAAAAGCCATCTCATTAAAAATTCCACAATTCCGTCAAGTTCATCTGCATCAGAATTATCTTTATGTCATTTCTACATGTGATGCATCCCCTGCCATTGGAATTGCTCTACCTACCCCAGACTCAACTTGGTTAAATTTGATCCCTGTACAGTGGAAAGTCTGAATTTCTGGGAAGGGAAGGAATTCTTAGAGATTACCTCACCTTTTTTGCAAAGTAATAATGTGGCACTTCTATGCCCAGAAGAACCTGGTAGGATGAAGGCAATGGAAAGCTGTCCTGCAGCAAAAGGCCATGCTCTTCAGTGCTGAAGAATGATATAATCCAAACATCCAACTGGAAAAGGAAGCAAAGCACTGTTTTATTTTTATGCTGCAATATCCTTCTTTCTTTTTGTTTTTATTTTTTATTTTCCATATTCACTTGGTAGAAGCTCCTCTTGACAATAGTATGACCTATACATTCCGACACACAGCTGCTGGGAGGGCAGAGCCACACACTTCCTCCTCACAGAGAGCAGCCAGCACCTCGCTCTGCATTCCAGACAGGTCCTCCTGCACAGGGACCTCCACCTCTGCCTCTGCAACCAGTTTCACCCACCATAAAGACAGAAGCCCCTGGCACAGATGGCTGCTTCAGGCATCTCTCTGAGAGATCTGGCTCAGGGCAAAGAAATCGAATCACAGAATAAGAGAATCACAGAATGGTTTGGGTTGGAAGGGGCCTTCCAACTATCCAACTATCTTTTTTAAAAAAACATTATATAATTCCCATTGTAAGTTCATCAGCTCACTGACTGCTTTGAGTTCCCAGGAAATAAATAATCAATTTAAAAATAGTTCCTCTAACAGTTTAAGTATTGACCTGACTCAAGTTAAAATAATATTTATTTCCAGCAGAAGTTAATCAGACTTCTCATTTACTAAGTCATAACCAGACAGTAAAACATTCTGTTGAATAAGGGGCCAAAAGTTGCATTCCTTTTATATCTTTTTCTCAATTTTACTTAGAAGCCAAGCATTTTTAAGTTTTTTACTTGAGTAACACTAGGTTGAATTGTTCTTCTCTTTGCTAGAAGACCCTAGTCAGGCCTTTTGAGACATCCCTATCCCAGTTCTCCTTTTTGCTTTGATCTCTTCATGGTTCTTCTAAGGTCATCTTAACCAAAAAAAAACCCACAAAGAGCTTTCTGTATCTAATTTTATGAGATCAGTTAATATAAGGCACAAATCAAAAAATTTAGATTAAAATGAATGTTTCAAATCAATGCAATGTTTATGCAGGATAGGCAGTTCTGTACTGACAAAGTGGTAAGGAGCACTACAAGCACCATAGCAGGGGAAGAAGGGAAGAACTGTTTGTATGATGAAATAAATCTTTGATTTGATCATTTCTGACCAATAAAAATAAAAGTGGACTCGAGATAAAAAATCAGCAATTTTTTAAGTTATAAACTTCTAGATTATCCATCCATCCAATAATGTCACCTGAAAAACTATAGTCCAGATAGAAGCTTGCATTATGGTCTTTCCCAAAACTCTTCCACGGCTAAAGAAATCCTCTCTTTTTCTTCTTCATTGTATGCAAACTTGGCCCAAGCCAGAGAGGGGCCATAGAGAGACTGCCTGAAGCACAGACAGCAAACACAGGGTTCACGACTCATTTTTGCATGTAGTAATGTGTACTATCCACTCCTACATCCTTAATGAAGCACAAAGGATTTATTATTTGGACAGGAGAACTCCATGTAAAACAAGATAAAAGAAATAAAAATGACCATACTGTGCCCTCAGTTTGTTTTTTCCTTGGGTCTGGAGGTTGGAGGCCTGTTTCAGGAATTGCTTCACATACAAAAAGTCTTGGTTCACTCTGGTCCCAGAAATGGCAAGCAGGGATGTGACTGTGCAACTCAGGATACTCCACTACAAACCTACCAAGAGACAAGAAAAAATGTAGAAAGGGAGACAAAGTAATTCCAGTCCATTCAGTGCATAAGCGTAAATAAAGCTCTAGCCAAGGGATCATTCTCAGTTATTTATACTCTGTATTAGAACACCAACCAGGTATATTTTCCTGACTCCTAACATTTTACATATGGCAACGACACTTCTAGTTTGGTCTGTTACACTGACAGTGGTGACAGAACATACAGCTTTTTGGTAGAAAAACAGTTGGTACCACCTATAAAATATGTACTCAAAATCTGCCTGCCCCAAGATTGCAGGTCCTACAGAAACACTTGAACATCCTTCAAACTATCTACCTCAGTGCCTGCTGCTCTAACACAGGGGCTACCTCAGCTCTGTCTCCAAAGCATGGAATCATTAAGATTGGAAGAATCCTCTAAAATCACCAAGTCCAACCATGCACTCAGCACCACCACCATGTTCACCACTAAACCATGTCCCAGAGTGCCACATTCACACATTTTTTGAACACTTCCCAGGATGGAAGTATTCCCACCACTGCCATGGCCAGCCTGTTCCAATGCCTGACGATTCTACCTGAAGAAATTTTCCCTAACACCCAATCTAAACCTTAACTGGCACAACTTGAGGCTATTTCCTCTCATCCTATTGATTGTTACCTGGGAGAAGCGACCAACCACCACCTCGCTGCCGTATGTCAAGGATTCTGAGGCACTGTGGAACAGCACAAGGACTTCCCCTGCAGCCTTGGGAAAGCCAGTCTCTGTCAGCAGTTTAAATAATAACATCTTACTGCCTCCTTTGGGCATTTCAGTACTGCTTCAGTGCCAGCCACGCCAAGACTCCAGACATACAGAATCACACTATTTTAGCAATGGCTTAGTATTCATTCTTCTGAAAAAATGTCAAATTATTTAAAAGAGAAACCAAAGACAACATTAAAGTATTTTCTCATTTGCTGTCACCACTGAAGGGTGGAATTTGTGGGGAGGATTGGAGTAGGGCTAGAGGGCAAATTGAAGAGACATTTGAAGAGGTGCAGAAATGCCCTAAGTCCTCTCCCTGCCATGGAATTCAAAACCAGTAAACTGCAAATGGAAAAAAAGACTTGTGTAAAAAAACCTGGGAGTGTTTAGATTTTGCCTCAGGAGGCAGAAAGAGAAGCAGAAGAGGTGAAGATTATTATCACTTTCTGCTGAATTTACTCACTCTAATTTGAAGATCCTTCAAAAGGAAGCAAGATAAATGGATTATTCACACATACACAATCTATCACTCAGTGAAACAGCATTCCTGGCTTGGGTTGGCCTCTGTTGGGCTACACAAGATACTGCACTTGGAAACAACTTCAACAATTTTCTCACTTACTCTTGACAACACTACTCCATAACTAACCAGGACATAAGACCCCAGATATGCATTGGCTTTAGTTTTTGATGAGCTGTGTAGTTTCTTCTGGCTTTCAGTGGTAAAGAGAGTAATTCCTTTTTTTTTCCTTGTAATGCCCATAGCAGATAGTTGCTAAAAAAGCAATCCGGCTGTTCCAATGCTGGTTTTTCTTAAGAAAAATACAGTCAGAAAAATTATTGTAAAATAAAATGGGAATTTGTACCCTAATATCACACCATACTTTCACAAGCATTCCCACTTCACTGCATTGTGCTGCTAGGATTTCTAATGCAATTCCTACAGCACAGTTTGCATGAACAGAAAGGCATCAGCTCTAAATAGACACCTCATGAGCTTTTACCCACACAAACTCAACTTTTATTATACCTTAAAAATACCTTTATTCCTACAAGAACCTTCAGAATGCCCTCTTCTCAGTTTCCTATTACGTAAACTCTTCAAGGAATAGTAGCTTTCCAAGATTTTTTAAAATTTAAAGATCTGGATCCTGATTCCAGTCATGTAATACCTCTGTATAAAACTCCCAACACCACATCATCCTCTCCTCAGAGATCTCTAGCTTGATATGGCTTCCAAAGTGCTAGTAGCTCTCCCTGAATTTCTTTTCTATGAATTTGTCCGGTATCTCCATAAGCCCTTCCTTCATCTTCTCTGCTTCCTTTGCAAGGAGTTCCTTGGCTCAGCTGCATGTTGGCTGAAGAACTACCTCCTGCTTATTTTGAGCTTGCTTTCAGGGTGTGTTGATTTGGCATAGCCTGGTGTTTGGCTGGAAGGGCGGGGGGCACACACCACAGAAGTGGCTTCTGCGAGAAGCTGCTAGAAGCTTCCATCATGTCCAACAGAGCCAACCTCTGATAGCTCTGAAGACAGACATGCTGCTGGCCCAATTAGAGAGGTTGGTAATGCCTCTGTGATAATGTATTTAAGAAAAAAATCAGAACAGCGCACACACGGTTTTCCCTCGGGGGGGGGAGGCACCAGGGCCACTGCCATGCCAGCACAGCCCATGGTGAGCCTTGCCGCACTCACCACCCCTAGCCAGCCGTGCTGCAGGCAGAAAGGCGGGGCAGCAGTGGCTTCCCCCTCCCGATGCCCCATGTGAAGAGAGGCATTCAAGAGCACCAGCACCACGGCAGCCGCCACGGCCCCTGCAAGGGTGGCAGGGCTGCCTGTCTGGCAGTGAAGGCATGATGAGCAATTCCCTAGTGCACAACCTAGACGGAATCAATTTCTTGGCATTGCGGGATCCTGCAAGAATCTTTGAATTAGTGGCACTTGTTGACAATGGCATCTACAAGCAGCAGTTTTTTTCTAGTCAAAGAAGAAGAGGAAGTGAGGACATGAGAGGGAGAACAACATGGTGACACCAATGTCAGCGGAAAAGAAAGAGAGGGAGGAGGTGCTCCAAGCATCGGAACTCAGATTCCTCTGCAAGGCATGGTGAGGACCATGGTGAAACAGTCACCTGGTAATGCATGAAGTCCACAGGGGATGCAGAAATCCACTCGCAGCCCATGAGAAAAGTGCTCCTGCCAGAGCAGGTGGATGCTAGAGAAAGCGGTGGTATAGTAGAAGACCTGAACAGAGAGAGAGCCGATGCTTCCAAATTAGAGCAGCCTATCTTTCAAGGACTGCACCCTATGGAAAAGTGACCCATGCCACAACAGTTTTGGGAAGACTGTTTGCCTGTGGGAGGGACCCCATGGCACAGCAGACAAAAGACTCCTCTCCCTGAGCAAATAGAAGAAGATCTTGAGTGACAAACTGACCAAAACTCCCATGCCCTATCTCCCTGCACTGTCAGTGGGAAGGAGGGAAGGGCTACCGGGAAAATAGGTGTTTTAAGGGCTTATTTTAATTCTCATGATCCTCCTCTGACTCTGTTAATAATAAATATACTTTATACCTTTAAATTTAAACACGTTTTGCTCTTAGAGTGTTTTTCTCCCAGTCCTTATTTTAGCTCATGAACACTTTGTTAATTCCCTTTTTTTTTCTTCCCTCCTCTCTGCCCAACTGTAAAGGGTATAAGGGTAAGCGAATGACTCTTGTGGGTGCTAGCATTTGGCCAATGCCAAACCACGACACTACCTAGCTCGCATTATTGGAATAGATAGGGATGCGGCTTGATGGACATACAATTCAGTGTTAATTAGTTCTTTAGAAATAAATAATTAAATTAATACAAGCTTCTTCCCAAGACAGAGGAATGTCAGAATCAAGGTGTGCTTGTCTCCACAGGGCAGATTTCAATCTTAAATCCCACCATTAATGCTTCTTGAAGTAAAAGCTCCTTACTTGCCAATGCCTTGTCCAGCAGAAAGGTTCTCTCTACCATCTCCCTGTTCAGCCTTGAAATCAAAGAGCATAACTTGGTCCATTTCAACATCATAGAAAAAGATCTTAGAATCAATGTTCCCATCCACCTGCAAGAAAGGAAAACAAAGGGTGCTGGAGCATGCAGACAAAAAGAAAAATAGGTAAGTTTATCCCATATGCTTCATGCTCTCAGCTTTCTTTGCTGGTAATCACACAAAGTCATTCTTACTAAGAAAATACCAGAAAATTCCTGGTTCTTTTTCTATTCCAATAAGTCAGCCTTGGATTTCTTTGAAATGCTACAAAGCAGCTTTTATAACTAAAATACTCCTTTTCTGGATTGTTCCCAACACAGTACAAAGCCTTAAGAGACCTTAATTAATGCTGGGACTTGACACGTCATTACATGACTCAATACATTGCCTGGACCAGGCAGGTTTATTTCTGAGAAGTGATTCTTGTGTCCTCAGTAATCTTGACCCATACCAGTCCATGAACCAATCAACAAGTCCCAGATGGTGAGTGAAGAGCTGTGCCTCACCCTGCTGACAAGGATGCTGACTTTGCTGCCATTAGCATTGCACTTCACAGACAAAATGTCTCCATGGCCAGGGAGCAGCTTGGATAAACTCTTGCTGTTGCAGTGCACTTTTGCCTCTCTGTGGGAAGGAATAAACTTCAATTATACGGAGGCAAGCAACTGGCAATTTAGCAAATTATGGGTAAGACTTTTAAAAGCAAACTATATTGACTATATGACACCACTGCCCCAGGCTCCCACTTCCTCTCCAGAGGATTGTTGCCACTGCCTTTCTTTCAGGACTGAGTTAACAGACACTCTTTCCTCAATGAATCAGCAAGAATAAACATCAGTGCTTCAGGATTCCCAAAATATGGCTATACAGCAAGAACATCTGAACAGAATTCTGAATTCAGAGGCCTGCTTTTCCTACAGAAGTAAGTTGAACAGTACCATGAATGTTGAATAGAGCCCATCACATAAAAGTTCTGTGTATGGAAAGCACACAGTGCAGCAGGAGTAAAGAAATGTCATTAGCAGGGCATATTTATATATTTTATTATCTCAAAAGGATTTTATTGCTGGTGTAGATACAAACCCAGTAATCAGTCAGCAACAAAGAGGACAAATCTCATGAAATGAAAGAAGGCAGCAAAAAGTGACAGTAATTTGAAGTGACAGCAATTTAGAGCTATAATACAATCTCATTTAAAAAACATGTTTGATTCTATAAAAATAACATTTGTTCTCAGCCTACTATGGTGCCCTGAAATTGAAGTGTCATCATTTGAGAAGGGGTATTTTCAGTACCAAATGCAAAAATTTATCACAGCATGCATAAGTGGATCTATTTTTTCTCACTACCAAACATCATAATCCAATATTTATGCTAGTTACAACCTGCTCGAATCTAATAACCTTCAAACTGTCCCAGGTGGAATGTGTGTGATCCCAACACAAGTAGTTTTCAGAGGGCAACTAACTAGACTTTAACATTTGTCTGGTGACAGCATTCAAAGAAGAACAGAATCTGCTTCACTCTTCAGGTTTTTCAGCTTTTCAAAATTACATTTGTCATCAGCAGCTACATTTTCAAAATGAACATCATGTCAGTATCTTTTTCATGTTCGTCAGTATGAGAGTACAGCAACCTTTGAACAAAGTCAGGTAAACTCCTTAACCTAAACAGGAGAAAGAACAGAGTCTCCACAGTTCTAGGTTCACTTTCTCCATAGATTCATTGAAACAAGTTTGCTGATTTATGAGGAGATACAAGACCTGGTTTTATTTCAGCTCTTTTGAGATTCAAGTCTTGTTCAAGATACCAAAAGAAATGGGACACCCTTGATCTTTCATAAATTCTCTACACACTTTTAAATGCAGTCAAATATCCCTCATGGCATCCTCTTTTTAAAATAATAATAATCACCATCATGAATCCATGACTTGCCTAATAATTCCATGTTTCCTCCCTTGCTTTGGAAATATGCCATCAGTTCAGATAGCTGCATGTATTGTCTCAAGATTCAAAGGAACTGGTGCTTTTCATCAAATCAAAACCAGCTAAAGATTCCCCACAAAACACACGCTTAGCTATGAACAGATTATTTTAAAAGCCTTATTAATACCTGCGTGAGAGATCAAAGATTTTCAAGTGAGCCAGATCAGTTCCCACAGCCAGGAAATTCCCACAGACATCTAGGAGGCATGGATTCCCCTCTGCTTCAGAGAACATGAGCAGCTGTTTAACTGTGCCCTGGGAAGAAATGTGTAACACCAGGTTTGTGTGGCCACAGCCTCACTAGAAGGGATTTCTTTTCTCACCAAGTTGAGTCACAAATGCTGAACTTCTGCCTTAGATGAATCACTCCAAGCAAATTGGAGAAGCATACACACACAAATGCAATCTGGGTTTCAGGTATGTATGTAACCTCAAAAAAAGTCTAAGTTTAAAGGCATCCTTCTGCAGTAATTTCCTCTTTAGTAACACAATCTTTACCAAGTGAAAGACATACAGAAATATCAAATCCCTGAAGGTCCTTAAATATATAGCTGTAAAAACAAATACATTATATTTATGTGATGAATCTCACCCATTCTAAAATATAATATTTGCTTCCTAAATAAAATTTCTTTTTGGTTCTCACAGACTAGCAGAAGCTGCAAAGGTTCACACAAAATGTCCAAGTGATATTTTTCATTATCTTGTAAGACTATTTAGCATGATCATCTTGCTGAAAGTAGCATATGTATTTCAACCTGCATGCAATTTAGATCATCTTAAAGTCTGTAAATACTTATTAGTTACACTGCAGTAGTGTTCAGAGTGGCAGACTTTTAAAAGAACACAAAATGTCAAAGATCTTTCTGCTGAAATATTCAAAATATACTTTGAATATTGTATTATGACATGGAAGAGTTAATAGATTTAGAAAGAGCATGCACTTTACTTTTAAGCTCTAACACCAATCTTTGAAAACAACAAGGCCTTTTTATCCCTTCATGATTTTCTCAGTCCTTACCTGCCAGGTGCGGACCTGGATCCGATAAGGCTCCACTGTGTACAGATTTTCTCCATGAACAGACAGAACTGGAGAGTCACAAAGGAAAGAGCCTGGAACAATCACAACAAAGCCATCATTACAATAAATATGTTCTGTAAAAAGAAAAAAAAAGTAACTTATAGCACACAATTTCCACTATCTTGCACCAAATCTCTTTTTTGATCTGTCAGTCACTATTGAATCCCAACTCCTTGGTGTTTTAGTCTTCTTCCATACTGCCACTACATTTAAAATCTGGGGTTCCCATTATAAACAGGTGTTGGTACACTCTGTCCATGGAAACAAGTGACAGAAGAAGGCCAAAAAGTTGATATCGAGAATGAAAGAAAGAAAAAAAAAGTGCTGCATGAGGTTCTCATAAGACAATTCACTTTTCCTTTCAGTGAACTGCTACTGAAGAGGGATAACAGGATCTCTGTCAGTGGATCTGCAATAACTTCAGAAGTGGTGTAGACTGTTAGGACCTTGGTGGTAATAAAGCAATGATTCAGCATGGAAGTTATAAAATATATCAGTAAATACAGACAAGCAGAAAACACCTAATGATTCTTAAAAGACAAATCCCAAGATTTAGGATGGAATTGATTGAATTCTACATCACTTATTTCTCAAGGCATAAATATTTAGGGAGAATTAATCATTTAAAAAGCTAATTTACTCTACTTGGCACTATACAGAGCAATTTATGGGACAACTTCTCTTGGGAGCTGGGACAAAAAGCTTCCTTCCCAGTTCCTATGTGAGTGCTATGTAACCTTGATTACAGTTTTTCTCAAGCAAAGTGGAAAAGCGTTCAATAATCATTGCCATGTCTTATCTGTAAAGGCAACAGGAGACACAGCTACAAAACTAGGAAAAATTTGCTCCTCTTGATCAAATCAACGGTGAACTTAAAAAAATATAAAAATAAGTAGTGCTAGCCACACACGATGTTTTGTGCAAGGCCCTCTATAATGTAATTTAGCTACATCAGATAAAAGCTTTCTCTAGCCCTGAGGGCTTTTTCCAGTCTAGAAGAAGGTGTCCCTGCCCATAGCAGGGAACAAGATGCGCTTTACAGTCCCTTCCAACCCAAACCGTTCTTTGATTCTATGCTTACAGTGTATCAGCTACCATGAATGAACATATAACTTTGGAAAAAAAGAAGCATTCAGACTGTGACCAATATTTTAAGTCCTACCTGCACTTCTGAAGGTATCTCCTGAGCACTCAAAGACAGCCACTTGCTTCCCATTCCAGAATACTACAGCATCCTACAACAAACAAACAAAACACTAAAAAATATATATACTTTTAGTTCCTTTTGGAAGCATGCAGGAATTCATACAATAACATGGCAAGAATTCAGCCACCAATAGCCACCAGTTACTAGCTCCTCTGGACATTGGGTTTGAAGACTTTTAGCAGCCCAGAGATTCTCTGGGTTCTGGTGAGCACCCTAGAGCATTTCTGAGTCCCTACTCTATCTTAAAAAAAAACAGCTCCACCGCCACACCATTACTACCATTACAACAATACCTTCATAACACACTATGCTGAGTATTAAAAAAAAGACTTATCTTAAAGACTTAGGAAGTTTGGTCTCAATAAACCTAACCAGGCAACTGATCAGGCAAATAAACAACAAAAAAACCCAAACCGATTAACCTGAGTAGCAAAGACTCCACTAGCATTCATATCAACATGAAGGCTGTGAGTGGTTCCTGTGCTGAAGATCATCACATTGAAGAGGTTGGGAGACACCTGTACCACGGCCACCTGCTGATGAAAATGTGCCAACATGGTCTGCTCACTGAGGATCACCACAGAGCTGATGTTGTTCACTGCCAGCAGATTTTTTCGGGACCCCCACTGTACATAAAGGGAAAAGAAAAACCACACAATTTCATCTCTAGTCTTGAACTGTCACAGCAGTGTCCCAAGAGAAGTAACATGGGAAAAGACAGAATAAATATTTTTTATACATACACAAAGTCCTACTATCTAAATACAAACTATAGGGAATGACTGGGAAATAGGACAGATTCAAACTATTATGCCTGTTACCCAGTGTCCTGGTTTAAAAGACCTGTGTCTGCCAAAAAAGGTAGGAACCTTTCTGGAATGCAAAGATGGCCCCCTCCCTCCAAATTATTATAACTTCAAAAATACAGGGCTTTCAGGAAAAAAAATACGGGGAAAGAAATAACAGTTCCTTACTAGAAAATATATGTCTATAAAACAGAACAAACAAAAACAACAAAGGAAAAACCATAAGTTTTCCCACCAGTCAAGCAATTTCCCCTTGGTTGTAGTTATGACCAAAACCAGCAGGGGGCGCCATTGGGCGAGGCAGAGGGACTGCAGAGGCTCCCCCATGGCTCCAGGGGATGCTCCGCCGTGAGCTCTGAGCCTCCCCGGGGTTAATGGCAGCCTCAGGAAGACAACAAATGGGAAGCAATTCTTTTGAGAAAACCTAACCCCCAACATTATCCACCCCAAATTTTTTTTCCCATACCAACATGTTACATTGAACTTACAATTTTTAACTATAGACATACATGCATTATCCTAATTATATACATATATACATGCAGATATGGATACAGGCACAATGTCATAGACAGTTCACCCCAAGACAAGGTCCCATGAGGTATATGTTATGTTTCTCCATCTTTCTGCATTACCTACTAAGTGCAACCATGTCCCTGAGCAAAGACAACCTGACAAATGCCTTTGTCTTTGCTCGAGGCAGAATTCATTCAAATAGTCTTTCCTAACACACCTTTCATATGTACCACTGGATTCTGATCACCATCTGCGGTACACAGGGATCCAGACTGGGCAGGGCAGCATGCTTAGTGGAACCTCTATGTTAAATAACCCTGTAGCCTTTGCTCAATGCAGATCCCACTGCTTGAAGGTCCTACCTCCCATTGTCTTCAATGTTGTTTTTAGTAGTCCGTTGCACTGCTCAACTTCCCCAGCAGGTGGTGCATGGTAAGGAATGTGGTATGCCCACTAAATACCATGTTCTCTAGCCCAGGTGTTTAACAAGGCTGTTCTTGAAATGAGTCCCGCTGTTGGACTCAATTCTCTCAGTGATACCATCTTTCCACAGGACCTGCTTCTCAAGGCCCAGGATGGTGTTCCAGGCAGTAGTGTGAGGCACAGGGTAGGTTTCAAACCATCCAGTGTTGGCTTCTACAATTGTGAGCATGTAGCTCTTGCCTTGGCAGGTTTGAGGCAGTGTGATGTAATTGTTCTACCTCCCCATACTTCTATTGGATCACTGCCTACCATACCATAGGAGCTCCACCTGCTTGGCCTGATTGCACCGCATGTTCCACTATCATGGATTACCTGGGAGATGCTGTCCACAGTTAGATCCACCTCTCAGTCTTATGCTCCCTTATAGGTGGCACCTCTGCTCTGAAAGCCTGAGGCATTGTGGGCCCATCCAGCTAGGAACAGCTCTGCCTTGTGTTGCGAGTCCAAATCTACATGTGACGCCTCAATTTTTGCAGCCTGATTCACCTGTTCATTTTCGGTTCTCCTCATTAGCCCGACACTTGGGGACACGGGCATCCATGTGACAAACTTTCACAGGTAGCTTCTCTACTCAAGTGGCAATGTCTTGTCATTCTTCAGCAGTCCAGACTGGTTTTCCTTTACACTGCCAGTTGGCCTTTTTCCACCTTTCCAGCCACCCGCAGGGAGCATTTGCCCCCACCCATAAGTCAATGTAGAAGTAAATCTCTGGTCACTTCTCTCGTTCAGAAATTTCCAGAGCAATTTCCAAACTGGCTTGACCTACCTTTTCCTTTGATACCTTCTGTAACTTGTCATGTGGGGCTCCATTTGGCTGCTTTCCATTTTTGGTTCGTTCCTACAGTGTGACAGGAATCATTAGTGAAAAGAGCATAGCCTGTTTCTTAGTTGGCAATTGATTGTACGGTGGAGTTTCCTCAGCTTACATCACCTGTTCCCACTCTTCATCTGTCAGAACAAAGTCCTCACCTTCAGGCAAATTCATAATTATTTCCAAGAAAGATCCCAGGGTGATCTGGGTTTCCAATACAGGCACGCTGTGTAATCAAGGCAATCCACTTACCTGATGTAGCATCAGTGGCGTGGTGGGTAGAGGGAACCTTTCCTTTTAACATCCACCTCAGCGCCGGCAGTGAGGGTACCAGGAGAAGTTGTGCCTCTGTGCCAATCACCTCTGAGGCAGCCTGAACTCCTTCACAGGCTGACAGGATCTCCTCTCTTGGGGTGTAGTTGGCTTCAGACCCTCGGTAACTTCAGCTCCAGAATGCCAGTGGCTGGCCCAGAGTCTCACCAGGCACCTTCTGCCAAAGACTGCAGGAAAGACCATTGTTCCCAGCTGCAGAGTAGAGCACGTTCTTCACCTCTGGTCCCGTCCTGACTGGGCCAAGGGCTACTGCATGAGCAATCCCCTGCTTGATCTGGGCAAAGGCGTGTTGCTGTTCCGGGCCCCAGTGGAAATTGTTCTTCTTGCAGGTTACCAGGTAAAGAGGTCTCACAAACTGTACCCTGGGATGTGAATTCTGCAGAAACCTATGCCACTGAGGAAAGCTTGCATTTCCTTCTTGCTGGTCAGTGGAGACATTGCTGTGATCTTGTTAATGACCTAGGTGGGTATCTGGCGCCATCCATCTTGCCACTTCAATACTAGGAACTGGATCTCTTGAGCAGGTCCCTTGACCTTAGTCTTTTGGATGACAAAACCAGCCTTCAGGAGAACCTGGATGACATTTTCTCCTTTCTCAAAGACTTCTGCTGCCTTGTTCCCCCACATGATGATGTCCTCAATGTATTGCAGATGTTCAGGAGTCTCATCCTTCTCCAGTGCAGCCTGCATCAGTCCATGGCAGATGGTGGGACTGTCCTTCCACCCCAGGGCAGTCGGTACCAGGAGTATTGCACACCAAGGTCTGCCCTCTGCTGCCAGAGGAATGAAGAAAAATGCATTTGCAATGTCAATAGTGGTGTACCACTTTGCTGCCTTGGACTCAAGTTTGTACTGGAGCTCTAGCATGTCCAGCACAGCAACACTCAGGGATGGTGTCAACTCAAGCCACGATAGTCCACTGTCAATCTCCACTCTCCATCAGACTTGCACATAGGCCAAATGGAGCCAAAGAGCAAGCAGGCCTTGCTGAACATCCTTGGCTCTCCAGCTCATGGATCCTCTTGTGAATGGAGATCATGGCATCTTGATTTGTTTGGTACTGTTGGTGATGCACTGTTGAGGTGGCAATCGGTACTTGCTGTTTTTCTACCTTCAAAAGTCCTAACCACAGAAGGATTTTCTGAGTCCAGGCAAGGTGTTTAGCTGCTTAGTTCTTTCTGTCTCCACAATGACAATTCCAAAAGCCCATCAATGTCCTCTTGGGTCTTTGAAGTATCCGTTCTTAAGGTAGTCAATGCCCAGAATACACGGGGCATCTGAGCCACTTACTATGGAGTGTTTCTGCCAGTCCTTCCCAGTCAAGCTCACTTCAGCTTTCAACACCCTCAGCTCTTGAGAACCCCCTGTAACCCCAGAAATGGAGACTGTTTCTGACCCCACACATCCCAGTGTCATTAACATACATTGAGCGCCAGTGTCAACTAAAGCCTTGTAGTCTTGTACAAGGTTTGACATGCCAGGCCATTAGATCCACACAGTCCCTTAGACATGGTTGTCCCCTGGTGCCCCTTCCTGGCTAGAGGCAGGACTCCTCTAATGCTAGTTCTTGTGAATACATATGGGAGGTACCTTCCAGTGGGTCAGATACTTGCCCATGGGGAACTGGCACTGCACTGACTCTCACTGACTTCCCTTTTCCTTTCTCCTTCATTTCTTGTATTCAGGGTGCCAGGACACAGGTAGGTTTCCTGTCCCACCATCTCATGTCTTCTCCATGGTTGAATAGGAATTATCACAAGTCAGTTTGTGATGCATACCTGCTCTCTCTGTCTGGAGGGCATCTGGCGGTGACTTCAAGGGCTCTGGTTTGCACTGGTGCCACAGGTAAACATCTCTCCCTGAGTTTTTTATTATCATCCTTGAGACTCTCAACCAGCGTCCCTACAGCAGAGATGTGGGTCTGCATCAGGCCTTGGACCCTACTCTCGTAATTCCTAACTTTGCTTGCTACAGAGCCCATTGTCTCTTGGTTGCCCCTGAGATGCATGTTTGCCATTAAACTGGAGTATTCAGATGGCCCCTGATGTGCCAGACTCCAGCACATTTGCATTGTGCACCTGACCTCATTAGGGCCATTATCGTGTTGTCCATTCCTTCCAAAAAATATCTCCAACACTGCCATTTCTCTCAGGCATTTGGATCCTTCCTCCATGGTCTTGCACAGCTTTTTATGATGGTGCTCCTGCAGTCTGTCTCTGTAAACAAACCTCTCTTATATTTGCTAGAAGCCACTCCCGGAAAGAAAGGGGTCCTGACTCCCTCATGAACGCCTGCTCAATGGCCACACCCTGAGCCAAGGATCCCAAAAGCCTTGCTTTGCTACTATCAAGTTGCATGCCTGTATGCATAAGGTCCCAAACTTGAATAAAACAAGCCAAAAAAGCCTGGCCTCCCCATCATGTAATGTCTTTTCCCAGACTGCAGAGACTGTCAAATGACAGGGACTCAAGTGAAGATCTCAGGGTCTGGCTCCTCTGCTGGCTTTGAGGGCCCTGGTTCTGTATCATCATTAGCTGGACACACAGAATTGTTTTTATCCTTCCTCTTTTGCAAAGGGCTGACTGCTGCTGCTGGCTGTGGCTGCCCCTGCGGTTTAGCTGAAAATTGGACATTTGTAACATCTGTTTGTTCCACTACTGCACTATCCACCTTTCCCTCTGACTGCAGTGGTTCTGCTGGGCAGTGTCCCTAACCTCTGTGGCAGGTTTTGGGGTAGATACACAAGACAACCTCACCCTGCCTCTGAATGGTGAATGGACCTCCCTGAATAAAAACATCAAAAAGTATATGATATCTTTAACTTCTAAGGGAAATTTTAACTCTTCAGAAGCTTTTGTTGTAGGCCCAAAGAAGTGGGTGAAGGGTTGGGAGAAAATTCCCCCCTGTGTTGCTTCCTCATAATAGGTAGCATTATTAAGGAAACCCCCAAAAATACAAACTTCATCTGTGTTATTTATATAGCCTTGTGCCCACATTTACAAGCACTGAATTCCTCATCTTATTGACCCATTCTACAAACAGGGTAACAGCTACAAGGGCCTTAGTTATAGGACCCATGTTTGAATAATGACCTACAAACAGGAAAAACATAGCCATGATCATATGCCAACCAAACCAGGGTAGGCTAGACCACATGGTGCTGCCCAACAAGGTTTCTACATCCAGTACACAAATGGGTTACTCAAGAATTAGTATTATCTTTTCACCCTTTCCTCTCAATGCCCTTGGGCCCCACATTGGTCACCAATGAATGTCCTAGTTTAAAAGACATGTGTCAGCCAAGGAAGGCAGGAACCTTCCTGGAATGGAAAGGTGGCCCCCTCCCTCCAAATTATTATAACTTCAAAAATGCAGAGCTTCCAAGAAAAAATATGGGAAAAGGAATTACAGTTCTTTACTAGAAAAAAAAATTAATCAGAACAAACAAAAAACAATAAAACAGCCTAATGACCAATTTCCCCTTGGTTGTAGTTACAGGGGCTGCAGGGGATGAGCTATTTCTGGACTGTGCTCCGTATTCTGTTACCTGGAAAAGGCTTGAATGAGAAAGCTGACACAATCACCTGTATCTATTAGGAAATGTATGAGATACTTATGGCACACATTATTTCCTATATCCTGGACCTTTTGTTACTGAAGCTTGTTAATAAAACACTTGGATTCTCCATTTTCACAGTACTTCTGTTTTAACTTTGTAAGTAGGGTCTGTAACACCCTCACTCTATACCAACACAGAGCAAGCAAATACCATTGCTTTTAAAATACTTTCCACTCTTATGAGAAAACAGAATAATAGCAAATATAAAATTACTTTCTCTTGAAAGTCACCAGATAGATTTTCTTTCCTTATAAAATATAATGGGGATTGTTCTCACATATGAAGCACAGCAACAGAATGATGCAAAGTATAACAGCAACACTCAAAACCTGAAAAAACCCAATAATATGGTATAAAACCCAACAACCAAAGATGCTGGAGAACCTAAAGCACAAGCTTTGCCTTTTAGCAGAATGCTGGTGGCAAAAAAAAGTTGTTCGTTAATATAAAACTTCTAAAATTTAGATTTATGATTGTTACACTCATCATTTCTCTTCTGTGCATATCAAAATGCTATTAGGCATAGAAAGACAGTGTTTAATCTCACTGTGACAAATTAAAATATTCCAAATAAATAAAAATGCTGCATCCCAACATTTAATAGGCAATATGTTAAAATATATAGCATTCCTTTCTAGATGGCACATCTCACCAAAGAATATTTGGTTGTAAATATATATTTTTATTTTTACAACTACCAGTAAGATGAAACTTTACTTTGAGAAAGTGACAAATTTAAAAAAATAATTAATAAAATGAATTAATTTAGTCAGATTTTCTTGCCTTTTAATAAATTTAAGTAAAACTGACATTCCTGATAATCCTTTTTTTCCAGAAAATAATTTCAGGGAGCTGAATCCAAAGGTTTTTCCAGGGAGCCATATGATGGAGAGACTAGCTACAAACAGGGAGTATTTCTGCCCATTTCAATTTTAAAAGTTACTTGATTCTCACGGGTTTTCCTCCTACTTCTGAAGGAGGACCAGCCTCTGCTGGAACACATACCCATATGACAGAGATCATGTCCATTGGTTTCACAAAGATGGTCTATTCATCTAAGGTTTGTGAAGTCCACTAACATTCAAGGAGGCTCTTTCCTTTCTTACCTTTATCTGAATGACATTTCCTTCAAGTTCTGTAGATGCCTGGAACTTCCACTTCTCCCTGCCCTCCAAAGCCCATGTGCTCTGATGATATCCTGCTGCTTTCTTCCACATTGCTACTCTCCCCTTGCTAGTTCCAGCTGCCAAGACACCTGCCATTCACAAACATTTCAGGCATTTCATCTTGGACTTCAGAAAAACAAACCCACAATACACAATGTAGCAGGCAGCAAACTCTGGTTCTTGGGTACTGGGGAGCCACTTTCCAGCCGCAGCATTTCTCTCCTCACTGCAAACCAACATCCTAGTCCTATACTGGAGAACTTTTCTGGAGAACCAATGGGAGAAGTTCCACATGGTAAGGTGCATCTTCTAAGCTACCAGATGAAGTGATTTTTTAAATGCATCAGACAATTACATCATTTTAACCTTTTCTTAGAATATAGAACTATTGAATATCCTGAGCTGGAAGAGTCCCCAAGGGTCATCCAGTCCAGCTGCTCCTGGCCCTGCACAGGACAGTCCCAGCAATCGCAACATGTGCCTGAGAGTGTTGTCCAAACACTTTACCTCTGGCAGCCCTGGGGTTATCCCCACTTCTCTGGGGAGCCTGTTCATTGCCCAATCACCCTCTGGAGGGAGAAACTTTTGATATACAGTCTAACCCTCCTGTGGCTGGACACAGTTACGGCGGTTCTCTTGGGTCCTGTCACTGCTCACAAAAACCAGAGGTCGGATCCGCCCCTCATGACAAAGCTGTTCCATGCATGTGCCCCCCAGTCTCCTCTTCTCTAGGATGAACAAACCAAGTGACCTCAGCCGTTCCTCCAATGGCTTGTGTTTATTTTTAAATACCTAGTTTTGTAGTCACTTTGGGCAACCAACCACTGAAAACCATTGCAACAGATATCAGCTGTGCCTACACTAGCAAACAAGGTGGTACCCAGGAGCAGCTCTGTAGAAAGGATCTGTTCTAAGGACCCGGCATACACATGATACATGTCACTAAGCTTTATTTTGCATTAGCTGTAGTGCAAGCTTGTAGACTGAATGTCTAAAACACGTTGGAGTGCATTAGGTGTACTCCAGGGGTACTTTAGTCAAAGGGAATCCAGCTCATGTGGCCCAAGACAGCTCCACAGTGAGTCCAAGTGTAGTTGAGTATTAAATGATTTCCCTGCACCTTTCAAGGCACATTTCCAATCCAAATTAAAATCTTCAACATCACATACTACCACTGAGATCCTCAGTCACAAGACAAACATACTGAAATTATTACAGGGCATGGAAGGCTGAGGTTTGACAAGGTTTAGGACCAGAGATCACAGCTGCCATGTTATTTCTCACCTTTAGCACTGCAGTAAGATACACAGTTAATACATTCTCCCCCCTCAAAGCCAAATTGCATATCTAGGGAGAGCACATAGTTCTCATCTTGATCCAAATCCCAGAACCTAAGGCACACAAAACAAGAGTGTTAACAATGCTTTTCTTTCCAGGTGTCTTGCCAAACACAGTCAATAGGATGCTGTACATGGCATTCATTCACTATTTACACAATACCTAGATCATTTAATTTTTAAAATTATATTGTCAGAAGCTGCATCTGGAGTGTGAATTTCTTAACAACCTCCTTCCTTTTCCTTTGAGTTTTTAATCTGCAGCATGTTTAGGGATATTCTCCTATGAAGAGAGAAATCAGAAGCAAGTGCAGCTTTAAAAAAAAATGAAAGGAGTGAGGTCTAGTTGCAATTTTCTTCCTCCCTAATTATGTTTCTTCCTCTATTTTAAGAATATTCCTGGGTTAGTCAGTAGTCCTTTGGATTCCAGATTTATTTTCTAGAACTAAATACTGCCATGAAGCTATTCCTTCTTGATACTTGGTCTTTATTGCATTCTCACAAAATTAACAAAATATTCTGTCTGATAGTAGCAGACAGAGGCTCAATAAAGGGGAATACTGATATTAATGGAACACTCCCACCCTCCCAAAAGGTTAGAGGATCAGGTAGAGCAGGTCATAGTAAAGACAAGGAAGAAAAGATTGCAAAAAAGGTAAAACTACAGAACACAGTAACATAACAGCATGGCAAAGCAACATACTTTGAAGGATTAGAGAAAGAAGTAATTGAAATACTTGTCTTATATTAAAGTAAAAGAATTGTCCTGAAAAGTAAGCACTTTTTTTTCTGTTTGCTGATGCTATGAGTATCCTAAAGATCAGTAAGTAACATTGGCAAGAACAGCAAAGGGGCTCTATTTTAATGCAAAACCCCCAACTGGATTTATTTTCAGAAGAAATCAGTAACAGCAATCAAGGAAGGAACAGAGTAGGTAGCACTGCCTGACAAAATAAAATACCTAGAGAGAAAGCAAGCCATACCAAATTAGTTTCTGTCCTTGAGGAGAAAAAAATAATTTCTCTACTTATTTTTACAAACAAAATTAGGAAATGTTGTGAGTTTTTCATTATTGGTAAAAAACACCCAACCAACATTTCAGCAAAATACTCAGTTCATTGCAGACTGTACCTTTTAGCTGGCCCTTCTCAGGGGCAGCCAGAACAACTTTCATTCTTACCTGATGACTGTCTCACCTAGTGCTGTAACAACCAGGCTATGGTCTACTAGAATCATGTCTGCAGAATGACCAGTCTTCCCACTCAACTTCACCTGTTAACCATAAGCAAATAAATACATTTACAGAAGGTTGGAGGAGTACGCTGAAGTACACCAAGCATCTGAACTGCACAGTTTGGCTAAAAAGTAAAAATATGAAAATAACTAGACCTATCTGTCAATTCAAACAGACCTATTCAGACAGTGAATTCAGATGATGATCACCATAAAATGCATCAAGACTGCAATGCATAAATTTAATAAAAGAAACTTTGTAGTGGGTTAGTTAAGTAGTTAAGGAACAGTATTTTACTCTTGCACTAAAACTTCTCTTAGAATTTAATAAAGATTCCTTTAAAATGTGAAATTCCAGATCTGACTTATAGTCTAATACAAGTAATGATCAATAAGAAGTGGACACTCCTGTAATACACAAGCATCCATCTTTTTCTGTCTTGGATAAAAAGAAAAATACATCTTAGAAAAGTGAAGGTTTGGGGTCTACCCACAAGCAGCATTTTGTAATAGCACAGGGCAGGGTGTGAGACGTTTCCTCTTTAATTTCCTCTTTTAATTTCTGGAGATCCTCAGTCAGTCTTTCCACTGAGGAGACACAGGCTCATAGTGGGGTGGAGATAGTTTCTTCATATATCTGGGGTTTGGTAACCAAATAGTCCATGTTTTGTTCTTCTTCTTTCCATGACATCACTCCCAATGAGTTGGCATATGACACCAGCACACTCCGTAGGAATTTCTGCCTTATGTTTTGCGAACACTGGATGTTGTCTGGATTAGTAGGGAATTGCTCGTTATTTGAAAATATCATCTCCAGCACAGCTAATTCTCTCAGGTACCAGATACCTTGCTCCATGGTGTTCCACTTGTCTCAGTGCACTAAAAGGTCATCTTTCCAAGCAAATCTTTCCCTCATTTTTGACAGGAGTTGCGTCCAGAGGCTGAGTTTCTGGTTTTTCCCTGATCCCCTGGTCAGTACTCACATCCCAGGACATGGATCCCAGTTGCAAAGTGTCACTACCATCTAATTTCATACCGTGGGCCATGAAAGCCCAGCATCAGAGCACCCAGGTGACCAGGGGCTCACCTGACTGGAGGCTGAAATCTCTGCATGTCTCGCAGCTCACTCAGGGTGATAACCTCAGGCCCTGCCTCTTCCTCCGGTTGTGAGGACCCTGCTTCCTTTTCATCACTCACTACATGAACTGATTTGGTCTTGGATTTCTTCTTCTGAATACAGGCAAGTGCTCTTAGCACAGGTTGTTCTTGTGGGTAAGCTGCAGTCTGAATGGCCATGATGCCTGTTGCTTTGATTTCCTCCTCCTCCCTCTGAGGATGCTGTATAGAAACAAGTCCAATAAATAGTAGCCAGGATCCAGCACATTCCATAAGCTCACACCCCTCTGGAACTGCCACAGCAATTCTCTTTCAAACACTTTATCAGGTGCCTGTAGTTGTTCAGGGCTGAACTTCTGAACCAGCAGTAGAGTACTCTTTCAAAAGCTGGCCCATTTTCTCCCACATGCCACACCACTAATGACTATCCATCCCAGGACATGTTTCTGGACAATTTCCCTACAAATCTCTAGGATTTTATGCCTTCTGAGGTAGCTGAGCTATCTTGGGTGTGATATACTTCTCTGAGAGCTCATAAGACCTGGCTTGAGGAAATCTTTATATCACACTAAGAAACTGAAAGTAAGTGTACAAGAATTAAGAGAGGGTCAAAATGAAAAGAACTATGAAAAAACAGGAAGACAAGATGAAAACCATCTTTCCAAGTTCAGTAACACATCATTCTATTCCACTTTTAGATAAGCTATTTTTGCTTCCTCATCAACATATTATCTGAGAAACCAATATGTGAGTTGATTCATTTGAAAGCAAAATAGTGATAATCAAAAAATTTAAAAAAACCCAACTTATAAAGAATAAATATTGCAACTTTACCCTGTAGTATGACTCTTACCTTCATGAGCTCTTCTGCCTCTCCCTCGGGAGAAACTGCATGTAAGGACAACTGCAGAGTCTCTGTTATTACAAGTAAAACATTTCTTTCCTCTAGCAACAGGAGCTTTCGGACCAGACTGTCCGTAGACAATACCTGCCTTGTCTTCCCTTTCTCATTCACATAGTGCACAGAACCTGTAGCACAAATAAACAAGGTGCAGATTTTAGTTTACAGTTTTTAGCTACAAAAGCCAAAGTTCATGCTTTCTACCTTAATAAAACATTCCTCAAACGCTGAACAAGTAAAAATAACAAAAATTCTTTCATTTTCTAGTTCATCTCAGGATAGAGAGTATGATAGCAGACCAGAGCAACAAACCAAAGCATATTTTTCCCCATTTAGAAAATCCAAAGGGAATACTTTAAATAATTTTAAACTGCAAGTAAACTTTCTGTATGAACGATAGCTTCTGAAATGTTCAGTCTTAGAAAAAAAT
Organism: Peucedramus taeniatus; assembly: GCA_013400575.1. NCBI lineage: Eukaryota > Metazoa > Chordata > Aves > Passeriformes > Fringillidae > Peucedramus > Peucedramus taeniatus. The sequence continues at coordinate 4,412 of WBNO01014668.1, read as the reverse complement.
CTGTGAAAGAAGAATGGCAGTCAAGAATTGGTTCAATTTAGAGCAGAGTTTAGATGACAGAAAACTGTGGACCTGAAGTTCTCAATTGTTTAGGAAACACTGCACCACACACCAAATTCAGCTTTAATCCATAATTTGACTGGCAAATGGGACAGTGTTTTTCTAAAAACACTGACATTGGTAACTAATGCACCTATTAACATTTAAAAAGCCATTATAATGTCATTAAGTTGTACTACTCTATAATCATAGAATCACAGAATCATTAAGGTTGGAAAAGACCTCCAAAATCATCAAGTCCAACCTTTGATCAAGTAGCACCACACCCGATAACCATATAATGAAGTGCCACATCTAGTCATTTTTGAATAGCTTCTGGGATAGTGACTCTACCACTGCCCTGGGCAGCCCATTCCAATGCTTAATAATCCTTCCTGTGAAGAAATTTCTTCCTCCAGTCTGCCCTCCCCTGGCACAACTTGAAGCTGCTTCCCCTTGTCCTGTTTCTTGCTCCCTGGGAGCAGAGCCCAAACCCCTACCAGCTGCAGCCTTCTGTCAGGGAGTTGTGGAGAGCCAGAAGATCCCTCCTGAGCCTCCTTTTCTCCAGGCTGAGCCCCACCAGCTCCCTCAGCTGCTCCTCATCAGATTTGTGCTCCAGACCCTATCCCAGCTCTGTTCCCTTTTCTGGACACACTCCAGCCCCTTAAGGTCTTTCTTCTTATGAGGGGCCCAGAACTGAGGTGCCTCAGCAGCATCCAGCACAGGGAATGGTCTGTATGCTGGGCCTGTGGCCACACTATGGCTGATCCAAGCCAGGGGCCATTGACTTTCTTGTACACCTGGACTCAGGTTCAAGTGCTGTCACCAGTACCCCCAGAACCTTTCCTGCTGGGGACTTTCCAGCCCCTCTCCCTCAAGCCTGGAGCACTCTGTGGGGTTGTTGTCACACAAGTGCAGCACATGGCATTTTGCCTTATTGAATCTCATACAATTGGCCTTGGCCCATTGCATGCATGGGTTTAGGCAGTGAAACCCCCAGCAAGTAGTACAGTTGTTTGGAAGTGGTACTACAATAATCACCCAAAACGATGTCATCAAAATCTGACAGATGTCAAGCCACATCCACGTAATTTCTTAGCAAATCACAGTATTATATAAGGGCGACATTTCACATCACTGCAAATCAAAAAACCTATTAAATTAAATAGCATCTTCCCCCAAAAGCTTAAGCAGAAAACACAAGCGTATAAGAATGAACATTAAGAATCCGCAGTAAAATGTAAGAGATATGATCTGATTAAAAAGAATGTTTAAATTTCCAAAACTCTCGGAAATACATTACCATTCCCTACATTCCAGCTATATAAAAAAAAAAAAATTCCAAGTCCTTTCTCACTGCTTTATTTTCTCCCTACAATAAAACCCTGCATAGATAACCTGCATAGAAACCCTGCATCCTCATCTTCTTAAATCACAGGACATTTTGATTTTGAAGGGACTTTTAAAATCTCTTTTTAACCCTCTTGCCATGGGCAGAGACACTTCTCACTAGTCCAGGCTGCTCCAAGCCCTGTCCAACCCGACCTTGAACACTTCCAGGGATCCAGGGGCTGCCACAGCTTCTCTGGGCACCCTGTGCCAGGGCCTCCCCACCCTGCCAGGGAACAATTCCTTCCCAATATCCCATCTAACCATGCCCTCTGACAGTGGGAAGCCATTCCCCCTTGTCCTGTCCCTCCAGGGGGAGAACAGGACAAGGGGGAATGCCTTGTCCCAACTCCCTCTCCAGCTCTCCTGGAGCCCCCTTAGGCACTGGAAGGGGCTCTATGGTCTCACTGGAGCCTTCTCTTCTCCAGATGAGCACCCTCAGCTCTCCCAGCCTGGCTCCAGAGCAGAGGGGCTCCAGTCAATGAAGCATCTCCATGGCCTCCTCTGGACTCATTCCAACAGCTCCATGTCATTCCTGTGTTGAGAACCCCAAAGCTGGAGGCAACTCTGCAGGTGGGGTCTCACCTGAATGGGGCTAAGGTGCAAAATCCCCCCCTTCTCTGCTGCCCATACTGTGGGATCAGCCCAGCACATAGGGAATTTCTGGGTGCCAGCACAAACAGCTGGGGCATGTCCAGCTCTCACTCACCCCAAGCCCAAGCACACCCAAGCCCTTCTCAGGACACTTGGGAGTTATGGCAGATCACTACTAGATTAAGAACGGAGTCCAAACTACATATGCTCAAACCAACTCAAGCAAGGAGGCTGCTCACCAGGAAGAGTCAGTATCATTTGACTGAAATTTGAGAAGTATGACAAGGAGGCTGCCTTGGAGTGCCTTTATAATACTGTATCCTCTATCATCTGCTTTATGCCCAGACACCGGTTCTGTAACTTTAAGCTAGGTCTGAGAGAAGCCGGGGGAATTCTTTCGGCAGTTTGTGTTCAAACACAGATACTCCCCCGGGTTTCTCTCAGGAGAGAGGAGAGTTAAATTATTTTGCTTTTAGCTAGCTTCTTTTCATTAGCTGAGGCAAGAAGTTCTTCCCAGGACTGTGGCTTCTTCTCCTGGAACTGTTCAGCTTTGCTCCACTCCAAAAAACCAGACCATCACCGGGGAGCCCCACGCCGTGGCCCGGTGGGGGAAGGTTTCAGGGACACCCGGCTCCGGACCTCGGGAGAAGCCAAGCAGGACTCTAAAATCCACCAGCTTTCTCTGCAGCAAGAAGGTTTTAGTATCTAACATTATTCATTCTTGTTCCTGTGCCTGTGTGCACTCTGCGTGTTAAAGAAACAGTTTTTTTCCTTTTTCTCCAATAAATTCCTTTCGTCTGATGGGAGTAGGGTATGCCGCAAACCTGCCTTTTTTTTCAGAGGAGACGCCCCTTACAGGACGTTTCCTCCTAACTTGTCTCAAACCGAGACAGAGGCCCAAGCCTAAGACAGCACCCGCAAGACACATAGCCCGTCCCTAGATGGGGCTTTGCACCATCACAACAGCGACTTTGAAGGTGAGGGCGGAATGGGCACAGCTTCTAAAAGCTTCTCTCCTTATATCTTTATGAAGCACCCTGTGTCCATTTTCCATTTAAATGGTACCTTTCTAGTAAAGAGGCTTGTATTCACACATTAAAAGAAGGTACACTGCAAACCAGCCACGCAGCTGGCCCATGACACTCCTGCAAGCTGTAGTGGTGCCATACTGGTGTAAACAACGCACGTCAATTTTGGTACAACACTGAATCAAATTGTAACAGAGCTGCAGAACCAGCATAACTGAAGCGTTTTTAGAACAGTTATCACCTGAGTCAACAGTGTGACTCGAATCACCTACCAGAAACACTCATTATGCAACTTCTTACACACGTTCTGGCTCTAGTTCAGAGAGAGCAAATTACAGAGATGGCATCACAAAAAAATTTGGGGTGGCAATAAAGTTAGCTTAGAGAAAACTAGTACCCAGAAGACTAAAAGGGATAGGAAAAGACAGGTAAGAATAAAAGGCAAGGAAGAGGAAAATACAGAGAAGAAACTATATTAGGCAGCAAACTAACAAAACAGATTCTCAGACTTTTTTTTGTTCCGTAAGACTGAGCTATCATTTTAAAGCATGAGAAAAAAGTGAAAAGAAAATTGAGAATTTAAGATGTATATTTTAGCAGAATTTGCCTATTTGTAGAAAAAAGAACCCACAACACATGCATTATTTTGAAGCTTTGCACAAAAGCTAATTTTATCTATACTTGTGTATCAGAGATTATTTTCCTCATACTCACTTCCTCAGGAACCTGACTAACCCAGTACCTCTGGTGTCCTTGTGAACAAGACCACCCTGAAGATAAGATTTCAGTAGTTTTATTCATTTCTTACCAAACATTCGACAACTCCTATAGAATACTCTACCCTACTGAATATATGAATATGAGGGATATATTAATATACCCCAAGTGTCAGATATATGAAAAAAAGACTATCATGCACTGAGCTCTAAGGAAGCTCTAAGGAAACAACTTCCCAGCCAAATGGAAAACTGGTTTTGCTCTTACCATCTGTCAAAGTGATAAAGAAGGAGAGTCCTTCCTGGACTGCCATTTTCAGAGGTGGTCCTATTCCAGCTTTCTTCCAGTTAAACATATCCAAGGCTTTCTCATCACCATTCACAGCTGCTTTTGCCAGCTGTACAAAGTCCCTGTAAAGAGAGATACTTAATTCCCAATTCTTTTCATAAGTGTAGTTTTGGTATCAAAGAATGGATGAGTAGTTAATAAAGCATATTGTATAAAGAGAACAATGATGTTTCATACACTGATTGAAAAAAGGGAAAATTCAAAAAGATACAAAACAAAATTTCAATATTAGTTTCATTTTCATTGTTTCACCTTTTTTTTTAAAATACATCACTGTTTGGGGTTGGATCTGTTTCT
>WBNO01014666.1:0-51236 GCA_013400575.1 Peucedramus taeniatus | reverse complement strand
GATTTCATTTAATTACTAATCTGCAAATCTCCTAAATAAATCCTAATATTTTCTCCCAAGCTTGCTATTCATGACACAAAAAGGGATAAAAGATGACCAAAGTACTCAGAATATTCCACTTCAGTAATAGAGATTTGGATTCCTAAGCTTTATGAAAACTCAACATTCTACTTTATTTTTAGACCTCCTGCCATTGTTTCTCTTCCACTACATCCTGATATGCAGTATGTTCATGTTCATGATTCTTGACTAAGGCTCTGTTGCCACTATTTGGTGAAAACATCAGCCTAGCCTGCAATAGCACTAATCATAAATAACAATCACATATAAGCACTTATGATATCATCTATACCTAGATTCTTAGCTCAGTAGCCAGGTGGTTTGAATTGTATTTAATATCTGTATATGTTAAGGGCAGGGAAAAGTCATACAGAAACAGGACAGGAAGATTCTGGTCTTCCCTTTTAGATTCTCTTTGTATTTGCCATGACATTTTTTTTGTTTCTTATAGAACAGTAGTAATCTAAGAATATTAATATTTATCTATTTCACAAAGAAACTGGATAACTTAAGTTTGTAATATATGCAGAAGTCTTTAAGGTAATAGGAAGACATATTGATTTTGAGTCATAGTAGAAAAACCATAAGGATATTTTATTCTTGAGGTGATTATTTCTCACTACTTGCTATTTCTCACTTAGTTTAGGTTGAATTCTGCCAACAGCTGTCCTTCCCTTTGTTCTCATAAAAGAAGCCAGGGAGGACTCAGTTCAGAAAACTGATGGATATTCTGCCATCACACTCTGTGTCAAGGATGACGGCCTGCCCCCAGGTGTTGGTACTATATCCGTTTATTCTCCCGAGGGAATAACTTCACACTCACTTCTTACCTCCCTAGAGTGTGTGTTATCTCATTGTGATAAAGCAGTGAGCATCAAAAATGCAAGGTCTTATGCCATCTTGATAAGAATCTTAAATATGTAGTTGAACTTTCACTGCATTCATTAGAAAATAGTTAAGAATGGGCAAAATAAGGGTTTTATGCAAACACCTCTGCCTATATGAGTTGAAAGTGACCTCAGTGTATTGCATCAGCTCAGTATTTAGATTTGTGTTTCATTCAGAAACTTTTCTTTAAACCGTTACTTAAATGATGCAGAGAATGGGTAAGAAGATGGATATCACATCTTCCTGGTGAACAGGTTGCTCATTACATGGTTCTCTGCAGACCTTTAAGCCCAAAGCAATCATTTGAAACTATCACTTTCCATAGGCACTGTGAGATGACTGTGAGTATGCTAAAATTCTTGCCATTTGCATGAGGTGTTGTTGTTTATGTTGCAAAAACTTATACTTTCTAATTTCATATCACGTAGATGATTAGGTTTTTTGGCTGATTTAAGGCTTTGAGTTCCTTTCAGTTCTTGCTCTCTGAAAATATATTCTTAATATATTCTTAATTTTCTTCAAGTCTCTGTGACACCACATACAATCTCTTTTCAGTGACAAAACATCTTCAGATTTTTTTGCCAGTTACAAACTATAGTTTGTGTTAATATGATCAAGAATCATGATATGATTTTGTTGATTTTCTCAAGTTATGTAACACATACTACATATACCAGTTAAAACTGAGATACCTTCAGTCCTAATGGGTTCTATTTTCCTTTGAAAATGCCTCAAACCCAACTCATTCAATAAAGGGGGACTAAAAACCGTTGTCTATACAGCAAGGCATCAGTTGTTTTTGCCAATAGCTACCTGCAGTGTCCCAGATCTCATAAATAGCAAACATCTCAAATCTTANATCACTGTTCAAATTGACAAACCGCTTTAGGAGAGGATAGTAATTATCTTTAGAAACACTGCAACATGGGAGAAGCTTGATTTAATTTAATCACTAGCACTATAATTTAAGTCATGATGCATGCTTTAATTATTCAAAGTAAAATGTTCTTCTCAGCGGACTTTCATTAGGGATCCGCTCTTTGGGAAAACCTAGTCATGTATGGATTTTCTTGCCACAGTAACTGTAATTATCAGGTAGAATACAAAAATAAAAAATGAATATTTTAACTAATTCTATTTAGCTAATGATTAAATTCAACTGTGTTAGAATTGTATGACTGATAGAATAGTCATATAAGTTATTTATAGTGAATTATATATTAAGTTTACAAATTCATATAATTATATCATTACAGTTTTTGCAATTATTTTCGGCCCAATTCCTAATATTGCTCTATTATTCCTTCCCATCCCAATTACTAAATATCATATTAATATATACCTCCTTTTTCTGATATAGGCCCAGTAACTTACTCCTACCACATGAAGGGAGTCACACTGCATAAATCGTTCATGTCAAGAAATTAGAATAAAACTACCATTGCAAGACTATTACTAAATGCATGATTTTTGATTCCTAATCAAAGTAATTCCTAAAACTTGGCAAGATAAGTAGACTAACAACAGCACTAAATTAGTGATCATTACAGTGCTTCACGTTCACATAACACTTCTAAATATTTCATAATATATACATGACTAAATTAAACCTCAAATGCTTTCAAGAGACGAAGGAATAAATTACACTTACCTTGGAACTCCGTGTTCTAAGACACAGAAAAGTTTAATCACTGAATAAAACTGATGTTTAAAGGGGTGGGGGTGGAAATCCCAGTCATACACGTGAGCCTTGATCAAACTTTTGTTCTAGTAGCACTGCTAGAACAAAACTGAAAAGATACAAATTAACAGCCAGAGATTCTGGAAGGTTTTGCTTAACATCTATTACATCTGTTAACTGTCTTTAATGTTGTGTCATCCTACTCTTAGTAAACAACTCTTCCATCCTAACTCATCCCCTCCCCAATATAAAACATAGAAAAATAACCAGTCCTGAACGAGATTCCTTGCTTCAAATGCAGTCAGTTGTGATCATTATAAAATCACACTGCTGCTTTAAGGTTTCTTTGCTGTTGATTTTTAGTGAGTAACTAGAGTGGTTTTCATAACGTAAAATACATTGCCATCACTGTTAACAAGGACCCTAAGTCCTGCTCTGTTATATGAAAACAATCTCCAGTTCTGACAAAATAAATCAACTCAGAACATAATCTACACTGTTGATTTGTATGTACATCTGTAGCTTACAGTGCATGTATAGCTGTTTCTTACTGTAATAGGCCAGTCTAATGTACTTTTGGAAGAAATGAGTCTTCATTAAATGCTCTTCCTCATTTGTTAATAGAAGCTATCTTTATGACTAAATTTTACTCCGTTCCCAGCCCCTCCAGACCCAAAGGGATACAAAAAATTGGAACGGAATATTTTAGTACCAAAAGGTTTTGTCACATGTTGCAGTCCTATGGATTTTGTTACAGATTTCTTATTAAAACCAGTGGAAGCCTCAGCTGTTCAGAATGTCTGGGCTTTAACAAGGTCTAATACATGTTTAACCTGTAAAGTTAAATGCTAACCTGAAAAGTTTAGCATAGTGATCAATACATGCAGAGTGTCTTTGGTGCTCACTATTCAGTCTCTCTGCAGTCATTGAACATGATCTTTCTTTCTCACAGCAATCAATAAAGACAACATTTAGAAGTCATTACAAGATGCTGTCCTTTTGACTTGCTTCCCTTTGTATTTCACAAACAAAACTAGACCCTATACATATCCCATATAGGCTGATTATACCCAGCGAAAACAACGTGTACTCTAAGCAGCCATTGCAAATACACTAAATCTGAATCACAGGCAAATTAGCGTCCTTGTACGTCATTAGGCACCCGTGCTGGAATGACACTGGCTCTTATGTCTTATGAGACATAAGGACTAAACTTTTAGCTACTGGCTGAATAGGAAAGAATTCAATATCTCCACCTGTAAGGCTGAAATAGCTGGAGGCTTGAAGGGTTGCTCAGGTGGCCAGGGTTACTATCATATTCAGTATCATCTTCCATCTTTCAAAACCTCCTGTGGTTCACATGTGTGAAGCATTCTGGTACACAGTGTTGCCAGAAAAAGGGTTCTGCATTCACAGGGGGATCAGAAATGCTCTCTGTTTCTGCCAAATGTGACAGTCTCTGGGGATGAAAGGCATTTCCTAAGTATCCTCTTCAACTCTGTTTCTGAGTGCTGGATAAAGAGGGGACATTTTGATATTCCTCCTAGCACTTTTGTGCAATCAAGTCCTCCTTCAATGCTTATTCTACAGTCACCTTCTAACAAGTGGAGATGCATAATCAGACCTCATAAATGAGGCATGCCACTACATCACCTGTAATGAAATGTACTCTTTCTTATAGCAAAGCATATTGCTTCTGTATTTTAGTATTAATCCTGCCACTGCATATTTAGTCCTTGATGATGAACATTCCTGTTAAACTGCATTTCTTTTAATTCTGTGGCAAATGATTACTGAAATGAACTCAATACATCTACAAATCATTTCTATAGTTGAACTACAAAAGGCATAGAATGTTATGTTAGCTAGAGGAAGTGCCATCTACTATGAGAGACTGCTGTGTAAAATTTATTTAGTGTATGCATGATGATCCCATCAGCCAGGATATTACAAAACTGAAATCAATTACTAATTATGATACACAAGATTCAAAAATTAAAAGCAATTTGAACTGCACAGAGGAGGATAAAACAAGCTCATAAACAAGCAGCTTTCCTAAAAATATTCCAATGTGAATGATGGTGTGGCTTTTATTGTCCCCTCCTCCAAATATTTCATTTTTGGATTCATGAAGGACATTAAAAGTCACAAAATAATGAGTGGGAGTAGAGAGGCCAGGATACAAAGAATGAATTAAAATTCCTGATAGCAATTTGCCAAATGTTTTGTTTCAAATCTGTCATCTAGAAACTTAAATCATTGCGAAAAGCATAGTTCCTTTTTTTTTTTTCCCTCAGCTTCTCTCTCCAGATAGACGCTATAAGTTTTGTGCAATCAGATATTCAAATGGTCTATTTCTGTGTTCTGTCACACGCAAAAAATTAGGTTTTAACATTTGTCAAAACCAAATCTCACTTTGAGTTCATGACACACTAGTAGAGGATGATATCACCAACACTGATTATTGCAGTATCAGAATTTGTGACACACGAAATCTGTAACTGGTTTTGGAACAGGCTTATATAGAAATATGCAGTCACCTCAGATGAACCCATCCTTCAGTCCATACTAATTGTATAATGGTGATGAGCACTTACATGTTATGGGTTAGTCACCTCTAAAGAACAGGTAGAAACAAATCAGGTCTGGGCTACCTGGTGTGCAAGTGATCATCAAATGGCATGCTGTGAAAATGAAGAAGAATTCAATGCCTTTCCAGAATGCATGACTGGAAAATCTATCACAGTAAAACCATGCTGCATTTAAGGTAAAGCTGGACAGTTTGTGGGCAAGCTGAACTCCAGAACTTAGTTGCCGTCTCCAGTTGAACGAGAGCACTACATGTCTTCACAAAGTATTTTGTAGAGTCACCTCACAGAAAAATTAAATAAGACCCAACAGAGGCAGAATAACACTGTGTTATCTCTTCACATTTCTTCTCTTTACCTTAGAAACATGTTGCTCAAATACCTAAATGCATACTTTTTTATAAAGTACTGTAATGTGTCAGATGACTGAGGTGACAAGCACATATGATTTTACCATCTTCTCCACCAAAAAAATGTGATCACCAGTCCTGTCTCCTTGTCTCTAAAGTACTGAGTATACATCATATTTATGATTTTCTTTTTTGAAGTTTTCTTCTTTCTTAATTTTGCAGCTCAATGTCTTATTCTCACTGTTTCTGTCTGGTCAGAATATTTCTAAGTGATTCTCTAACATGGCATCTACTCTACTCACCTCCCCCAAATTCGCCTTTTGTTTATGAAATGAGTTTTCTGTGCTTATAGGATGAAGCTCTTCAGATTTATAACCCCAAATACAGTGAAGTAAGTAAGTGAAGTGAAGAAGATAAACAATCTGAATTTGTGGATAAATGATTCTCTACATCAACAGTTTTAGAATCCATCATAACCTGCCAGTCATATGCTCTCTGTGCATGAAATGTGTAAAGAATATAGAGTTAAAGAGTTTTTCACATAAGCCTAAAAGGATCATAAGCAAATTTTTTTCATAGTTACAATAATTTTAAAATCACCTTCTAGCAGAAAAAACAAGTCAAAACATCAGTGGAATTTAAAAGGTTGATCTCTTTGCCTATGATATGTATTAAAACCTTTGGGTTTGTGTAGAAATAGTCTGGGAATCTATAGATAGTCAGCTCCTGCATCTGAGCTCACAGAATACTGGCATTGGCTTAGATGTCAGCACCTTCATAACCTCCCTGAACTGAGTCAGCAGAGTGGGTCTGGCTGTGCTCTAAGCATATGCAGGAGAGCAAAGTATTTAACACCTCTAATTTGCAGGCAAAGCAGAGGCTGTTAAAGGTGCTGCAATGTCATAACAAATCTAAGCTCTTTGGAATGTTGGATTTTAATTTGAATAAATAAATAATGTTGTTTGTTCTCCCTGTGAATTTTTTTTCCAGTATGATGATGTTGGTTGGTTTCAAGCTATTTGGACTTAGTATTTAAGTCCTGAATATTGTATATACTTTTAAGATATAACAGAAGGTGAATGATAAAATGTGGGGTTCTGTAAAGCATTTTTCACAAGGAAGGTGCTATTCTGTCACAATCTTATACTTGTAATACATTTTCTCCAACCTTTAAATTTAAAAAAAATATTTTAAACTCAAATTATATACATTTTTATTTTCCATCTACATGGGGTTTTTTTCAGTTTATAAAACTATCTGAAATACTTCAATCTGAAAACACAAGACCATTTTAAAAAGCTTTAATTATGTAACAAATTTAAGTGATGTTTCCACATCCTGCAATTTTTTTCTCATGTATAAACTCACTTTTGCATATATATATATATATTTTTGAATGTATGATTAAATGAATCAGACATTTTATCTAACATGCAAGCTTGTAAAGGACACTTAAAAAAACTAAATCTGTGTAGAATAAACAGATATTGCCAATCTTTCCAGTGCCCAATGAAAATTAAAACATTGTGTTTTGCTGAATCTATCCAGTTTATGTGTGTGGAACCTGGCTGTCAATATCTCCTGACAATTTGGCAGCAATGTAAAAATGGTCATAAAGAAATCAAATCCTTTCTGAAAATCCTCAGCAAGTGGACTTTCACATCCTTTCAGTGAGTTGCTGAGTTTTACACTCTGAAAATTCTCTTTCATCAGGAATTATTTATCCATAATCAGGAAAGTCATACAAAACCAAGGGTATCGCCCTGTTTTCTGAGCTTGAACTCTGTTTTCTGAGCTCTGTTTTCTCTTTGTCCAGCTGATCTGAAAACGTCTTAAAATCTATATCTTATTCCCTTATACTTCACTCATAAACAAAAAGTAAACAGAGGTGAGACATTGGTTTTGCATCATTTTGCTTCCTCTTTAGCATAACTGAAACACATAAAAGCTGAATATTTATGTTCAATAATTGAAGTAAATAAAATATATGGGTCTTTTGTTCACAAGCATGCTCACATTTACGTTCCAGTGCTGCCCAAATCAACTATTTTTTAATTTCATCCCTAATAGAGAATATTGCAGAAGGAATAACAGCTACAAGGGAAAATGTTAGACTAACAGAGTACAAATAAAATATGAAAAGACAGGAATTGTACAGAAAGTATAAGAATAGATTTCAGTTTTCTCTCAGATATGAAACAGCTTCTAGAAATAATACTGAAAAAAACATTTTTCTAACAGGAGTAACAGCAGAAAAGCATCCTCTCCTGATCTCTAGGTCATATACAGAGGGTATTCTGGTTACTACTTTATCAAGAACATTTGCCCACAATTTTAAAAACCCTCAAGTAAGATGATTTCTCGTTCACACTCCCACCAGATTCCATGTTATATTCATTTGCTCTACACTTTTAAAATTGTTTTCAGTGTTTGAGCTTCATTCACTTCGATATTCAAGCAAAACATACCAAGAATCAATATTTTCATAGAATCTGGTTTAATGTTTAAAAAATAGTTCCATTGTATTGCATACATACAACAATATATGTAACTAATTTTTTTTGTCTTTTTGCGCTTCTCATCATGCTTCTTTTCTTTAATAATTTAAATGAGTAGAGATGCACATCTGCTGTGGTAAGAAGCTCCTAGGGATGGTGCTTTGACAGCTAGTAGTGAATCCTTATTCACTTTTTCCTGTTTCTCCAAGTGCTATTCTTACACTATTTCAGATTTGTATAGCAGATTCTAGTACTCCTTTATAAAGGGTATAAAACCCACAGCTTCTGCATGATAACTGTTAGAACTTCTAACCAGAGAAACAAAGTCATGGAGATCTAATGGAGTGTCTTGTCCTATAATGAAGTTTGTCCACACAAAATGACATAGTATAATTGCAGCTGAAGATTTGGCTATATCTTAGGTCTTCCAGTTAGAGGCTTAGGAAAAAAAAAATAAAACCAGAAAAACCTACACTAAATATTTTTCTTTCTCTTTTTTTTTTTTTTTTCTTCCAAATAGAACTTCAGTGGAATTGAAATATAATGCAAATTAGGTTTGCAGTGCTGGGGGGGACACAGACAATAGAGACTCTCAGGGTCCAATAAAGATGCAGAAGATACACCTCCAAGGGGTCAGGACAAAGTCATAATTAAATATTAGTTCCATTGTTCATACTACTTCTAAAATGAAAATTAAAAACTGCTGTCGTTTAATTTCTTGAGAGTGCAAGGCAAAAGACTTCATAAGGATGAAAGAACACTGGAAACAAACAATAAAGTAACTGGCATCTTCTGTGGACCTTTATTGAAGTCTTTGTGCATGTCAAGGTAAAAGTGTGATATTTTCCAAGTCAGCATCTTTGGTCATATAGTGTTCAGCTTCCTTCTTCTTTTTCTATATTTTTACTCCATTTGTCTGCAAAAAGTGGTAATTCACTGATTTAGATGTGAGAGAATTTCAGATCTCCCTCAAACTTGATTAAATGTAATAACTGGTTCACCAGAGTGCATTTGCTTAATGCACTTATGCACAGTCAATTGTTTTCACTTACAATGCAACATTATAAGATTAAATTTAGCAAGGAAAATATGCACTGTCTGCTCTTTGAATGAAGTGTGTAACAGCGTCTTTGGTAAGTTTCACACCATGTATCTATGTTAATATAATTTACAGAGAATAGAGTAAGAGACAAAGCAAGAAAAACCTCAGTAATTTTTTCTCATAGCTTTAGCTCTTGAATGAATTGTGTGCACACTTCATCCTATCATGTAGGTAAGGAATGCCAGCATTATTTCCAATAAATCCGTAAAACCACACTTGGAATTCTAGTACAGTGACTCAGAAAACTGACTAACACAGAGACTTTTCGGTCACCTGGCTCAAATTTCACTTTGACTGGTGGTGAGTCCAAGCCTTCCCTGCCCAGTGTCAGTTTTCCAGCCCACTGGTGAACCATAATGGTCTGCTCAGCCACAGGAGGAGGGGGGCTCATGGCCTTCCAGCAGCCATTTATTTCATACAAAGTGAGAAATAAAAACCTCCACTGCAAAAGCTAAAATGCAAGCATGTGGCAAGTCATTGCTTACTCCTCAGGATTTCTGTAGGCTGGTACAAAGTATACCAATAATGAATTAGTTTTCTCTTAGTTTAGAATAAAAAGGAGAGTAGGAAAAGCCATATCCAGGTTTATTCTTTACAGTATTTCTCCCTCCTATGAAATGCCTTAAAGCATACGCCTTTTTAAAAAATTAATTCAACCAGTATTATCAAATAGTGTCTGTAAGTGGATAATAAAAGTACCACTCATGTTCTAAGCATATTGTAATGTCACATTTAAAAAAAAGAAGAAAGAAATATGGGTACCTACATGTTCTCATGCCCTGCTTGAATGTCAGTAAGCAAATGTACAGTTGAATGTCATTAGCATCAAGAAGTTACATGGCCACAAAATGTATACAATTATTTGGCAATTCATTAGCAAAAACTAATGCAGATGTGATTAATTCAATAAGCATAATCATTGTGTATAGGTGCAGGCTTTGCAAATTTGACCTGCAGTCAGTGGCACATCAGATATGATGAGCTGTAAGTCTAGGGGAAGGGGAGGCTGCTCTTTCAAATAGCTTAAGGGCACATACTGCACCATGAAATTGAAAATGGTGACACAAAATAATCAAATTAATAATACAAATCTTCTAAATTTATGTGGTACAAACATCCATTGATGGAATATTCCTGGTTTTGCCTTTAAGTAAATAAAAATTGTTAGTCCAATTGTATATTAGCTATAATTCTTGGAGGCCAATGAAAAGACAAAGCAAGACAGAAGTTTGACCAACTGACCCAAACCATGTTCCAGTGTGTCGCTGTGTGCCTTTTGTAAATCTGAGCTGCGTGTCCAGATCAGTTCACCTACAGAGGTGAATACAATAAAACTTAAAGTGTTATCTTAGTGAAGTTAGGCATCTATAAGGAATTCTGACAGAAATTCCATGAAAGTCCACCACAAAACAGTAGGAATAACAAGACAATCTGAAAAAAATATTTGGGATATTTTCTAAAAGGAAATCAGCAAATCTTCCAGGTATGAAACACTAGGATAAAAATAAGTTAAAAAAAAAAAAACACACACACACAAAAAAANAAAAAAAAAAAAAAACCCAGGAAAAAAAATAAACCAAAAAAACAGTTTTAAAAGCCTTGTGTTATTTAATTTCTACTTCACGGAAATGTGATCTATTGTCCAAAAACATCTCCCATTGTAAGCTACTTCAGTCATAAATCTCAACTGTATGTCTAAATAAGCTAAACTCAATTGTGAACACAAATGTAAATATTTCTATCTGTCTTATACCAGAAGTATTTCAGGATTCTTCATCTTTCTGAAATAGGTGATGAGTTATTCCCTGTTCCATGCAAAAGAGACTGCTTTGTGATTTCTTCTCACTGCTTCAGGCCAGAAAAAGATAAAACCAATCCAAATCTAAAATTAAGACAATTTTTTATTGTAAAAAACTATTAGCGCTTTTTAATGGAAAACACAAAAAACATTTTTATGTCCCAAAAAAGTTTTCTAAAGACTAATGAAAACTGTAGAAGAAGTAATTTGTAGACAGAAGCTTCTATTTGCAAAATTAGTTGAAAAATAAAGAATTGATCGACCATTCTTGTTATTAAATAATTCATTTTTTCACATTTTGTAATGTATTTTTTAACATGGAAGAATTAATTCAGCATGTTTCAATTCATAAAAATTCAGAAAGCAATTCTGAAAACAAATACATCAGCTTTATAAATGACAGTTTGACTAACTTGCACCTGGGGATAATTTTTTTTTGTAAAAAACTTGAAAAGATATTTTTATCTTGTTCCTGTCATTCTTTCAAGAGTTTTGTAATCTGAGTGGTTATTAATGTCTCTCATTAATCTTGGATGAATTAGGGAGCCAGGATCTTTGAGGCTCAAGTCAATTATGTATAAATAGAGTCCATTATTTACAGCACCATTATGTCCCCAGCTCATTTATTACATAAATCTTTTCCTATCATCTGTAATTTATTCATCCTTATTAGCTAACATTTCTGGGTACATTAAAAAATTGTGACTGAGGTAAATCACATCTCACTAAGCAGACCTAGATAAGAGTCTCATTTATTTCATTTCTCATACTTTTGACTAGTTTTGACTCTTTTTGACAGGATATGATTTTCAAAAGCAGTAGAGGCAAAATTTCTCGATATGCATGGCAAGAGTAGTTTCATACACGTTTTCCTCCTGGAAAAGAAGAGGCTGTGTCCTTGAGACCCTTATTAGCCTATGATGTGATGTCATTGTGAATCTTTGTCCAGCAAAATTTTAAAGCAGAAGAGCAAGCCTAAAATTTATTTTTGATATTTTGGATAGTTACTCTGCTATTTTTGCCCCTGCTTGAATTGCAAAAAACCAGGACATTGGTCAAAACAGTATAATAAACATCTCAAAAGCTGCTTAGCAAATTGCCCTTATTTTAATTAATCAGCATAATAAAGAAAGGAATACTGAACAATTATCTTGATCCGTCCGTCCTTTCTTTTATTTTCTCTTTTAGCACAATTTTACATTCCAATTTCCTAAATTTTTAGTTTTATCTCCCACTAGCTACAACTACAATTATCTGTTCTTTATAAGAAGTTACAGTATCGAAATACAGAAAAGAAGTGAGAAGCAGAGATATGTACGTTCCACACACTGAACATCTTGGGTTGGGTGAGGAGCAACAAATAGCAAATTCTTTCCTTTAGTAGTTCTTAACCATAAAATGGGTTTATCTTGCACCAGAACAACCTGTACCAAGTCTAAGTGGGAAGTCTGTTGTGCATAGAAGATGATCATGCCCCTCAGAGGGTTTGACAAACTTCACATATATACTTTAGCTCAGAGTATTAACTGATGAAAATGCAATATTATGGTAAGTGATAAAATAGTATTACTTATCTTTACATTGCTTTATGCATTTTTTAACCCTCTTATGTTCACTGAGTAGCCTTCTTTTTATCCATCACCAGTCAGAGGCTTCCCTAGCCACATATTCTTGCTACAACCAATTAGATGAAATTTTGTTGCCTTCTCTTTTGTCTTCACTTCTGTGTCACAGGCTGAAAATCAAAATAGAGAAGATCTGCACTGGTCTGTCTTCAAGCAGAGCTTGAGAGATAGACAATGAGAGAGAAATTGTTACAAATACAGAGTCATGATACACTTCTAGTGTCAGATCATCCCAGCATTTCAAAACCCTTTCACCGTTCTTGATCTAATCTGCCCTTAGAGCACTTAACAGTTGTGAAATATGTTATGTCTTAATAATTTAATCTAGCTTCTTCTGAAAGGGTCTTGATCTTTGTAAATTTTGTATATTTATGATTTTTATGGTACAGTGCCAGCATTGTCTATCATTTATGAAAAGCACAACTCAAGGATTCATTCATTATGACTTTTGATGGGCAGCTCCTTGTGCATAATGCCAGTTTTTGCTCTTTAAATAGAAAGAGTTAATTTTAGGGAACAAGTGGATTTATATTACAGGGTCGGAAGGCTGTATTTAATTTATAGTGAATTTTTCATGCAGAGGAATGGGTTTTACAATGACATGAGAGATTCCAAACCTTTCAGCTGCTTAATAAACCATATAAATAGAAGAAATGGGTTGGGATTGAACATCTCAGCCCACCTGCCTACTTGCACATATGGCTGAAATACTCTTGGGTAATAGAGAATAAAATAACTTTTTTCCTATTCCTATAAACTAAGACACTCATGAACAGGAGTGATAGACACGCCAATCAACCAGGCAAATGAGCTCTGCTGGTGGTGGAATATTTCAAGGGACATGTCTTTGGTCCACTTCACAGTTCAAATAAAAATTTTTTGAGAGATGGACCACAAGACTTAAAATTTCATATATATGGATTTTTATTCATTATTCTGACCATAATTTTGCATGGTTGTGTTCCAGTATTTATCCTATATTTGGTCTTCCATGAATGATCAAAAATAAAAAGATACCCACTAACAATTTTAGGAATTAAATATGAGACAGTTATCTCTGCAACAAATATTCACACCTTCTCCTCTCCCTCACCTCTGAAAGAATTGTTTGTGAGGTGACAAAACAGAGTTTGACCGGAGCCATTTCAGTATTCAGGTTTTGTACCATGGGGCGAATGCAACTATCAGGTAATCATAATAAATCTTGTTCATTAGTAAACAGCCTTATTGAGCCAAGGTGAAAGTGCAGAGTTAGTTCCCCAAACAGTAATTTGAAAGGAATTATTCATTTACTTTCATCCTTTTTTGGGTTGCTAAATTGTCTCCAAACATTTTTAACTTTTCATTTCACAGTATTCAGCTTACAAAATCAGATGCAGTAGAGAAAAATTTCGAAATATAAGAAATTTTTTTTTGCTTTCCTACTTTTTTCCATTTTGTCCAGGATTTTTTACTCTACACCTTTTCAAGGTACCTGGGAGTTTCAGAAATATATTAATATTTAGAACTATCTTAGGTGACCACCTGCCATGAACGCTAAATATCAAAATTGCTATTAATGAAAATATTGTTGGTCAGTGTGTGAACTAACATACAGGTAACCATGGGCAACCATCAACCCACAGCTGAAATGCAAAGAGTGGGTTCATTTCATTACCTCACTAACAACATCAGGTGGCAGAGACACATGGGGACCCAGGTTCCATTCAGCTCAGCTCATCCTAGCAAGGGAGGGGGATCCAGGGGCTCACTGCCAGCCTCACTGTAACAGAAAGCTTTGGGCATGTCTCTGAAAGTGTGTCATCTCTCCACAGGACTTCTACTCTTCAAAACAGGCAGAGGATTAACAACACAAGGCATAAAAAATGTAGCTTGCACATACCAACAGTTTTAGCAGTCTCACCTGCAAGGTCACTTTGAGCAAAATTATTCCCTCCTCCTTGCTGAATCTCACGGATTTAAACCTTTCTTCCCAACAGTCAGTATTCATATTGATTTTTTTTTTTTTTGTTAGCTGTATCATAAAATCATGGAATTATAGAATGGTTTGCATTGGAAGGGGCTTTTAAGATCATCTAGTTCTAACATCTCCCCACTATGGTCAGGGACACCTTTCACTACACCAGGTTGCTCAAAGCCTCATCCAGCCTGGCCTTGAACACTGTCAGGGATGGGGCACAATTTGCTTTATTCTGCTGTACCAGATGCTGGCAGTAAGACAGGCTTCCCAAGCAGGTACTTACTTCAGGCATTCAGTGAATTCTGCCATCCTATCTAGTACATTTGATGTTTTCTGATTTCCTCCATTATGAAGCTAGGGATTTAATATTAAACACAAATTTGAAAAATAAATTGCTGAAAATATGGAAACTGCTGATCTGATAGATACTGGTCTGTATTTTTTCTACAGTCTTATTATAATAAAGAAGTAAAATATCCAGTTTCCAAAAGGAAAAAGTACTCTAAATTGTACATTGAGAATATGCATGTTTTTATAAAGGACAACAAATTTTGAAGGAAAAAAGCTTAAGTAAATACGAGCTCTGAAGTCATTGGACTTTGATCCACTCTTTTTCGTGGGAGAAAAGCTGCGTATGCCGTTTACCTGAATGTTAGCAAAGCCTTTGACACTGCTTCCCACATCATTCTGGAGAAACTGGCTGCTCATGGCTTGGACTCTTTGCAAGAGTCAAGGTGCACTCTTTGCTGGGTTAAAAACTAGCTGAAATGCTGAGCCCAAAGAGTGGTGGTAAATGGAATTACATCTAGCTGATGGCCTGTCACAAGTGTTGTTTTTCAGGGCTCAGTACTGGGGCCCATTTTATTTAATCTCTTTATTAATCATCTGGAGAAAGGTCATGTTTATTCTCAACCAGTTTGCGGATGACAGCAAGTTGAGCAGGAGTGTTGATCTGCTGGAGGGCAGGAAGACTCTGAAGAGGGATCTGGAGAGGCTGAATCAATGGACTGAGGACAAACAGTGTGAGGTTCAAGATGGCCAAGTGTTGGGTCCTTCTCTTTGGTCACAACAACCCCACGCAGTGCTACAGGAAGAGTGGCTGGAAAAGCTGCGCAGCAGAAAAGGACCCGCGGGTGTTGGTCAACAGCAACTGAACATAAGCCTGACCTTTATCAGTAACAGTGTGGCCAGCAGGACCAGGGCAGTGATTGTCCCCCTGTATTTCATACTGGTGAGGCCACACCTTGAATCCCCTGTTCAGTTCTGGGATTTTTATCACAAAGGAAGGACACTGAGGTGCTGGAGAGTGTCCAGAGAAGGGCCATGAAGATGTGAAAGGCCTGAAGCAGAAGTCTTATGAGAAGCGACTGAGGGAGCTGGGAGTATTTAGACTAGAGAAAAAGAAGCTCAGGGGAACCTTACCTCACTCTGCAACTACCAGGTTGCACTGAGGTGGGGGTTGGTCTATTCTCCCAAGTGCAAAAAGAGGTTGTGCCAGGAGAGATTTAGAGTGGCTATTAGGAAAAAATTCTGAACAGAAATGGTGCAGGAACAGGATGCAGTAGTACAGACTGCCCAAGTGGTTGAATCATTTCTGGAGGGATTTAAAAGATGTGTAGACATGGCACTTAGGGACATAGTTAGTTGGTGGACACGGCACTGCAGGGTTAACAGTTGGACTCAATGGTTTCAGAGGTTTTTTTCAACTTAAATGAATCTATGCCTCTTCCATGTGAAGTTTTTGATATAATGCTGACTCATCTGAAACTCACCTACTAGTTTTTCCAATGAAACAAAGCCAATCTTCCTCATTTTCCATTTTCCATTTTCAATTCTTTCCATTTCCATGAAAAGAATTTTGCAAAAGTAAGATGAATTTCAATTGCCTTCAATTTGTTTCTCTAACTTTTAATTAACAAATCCTGAAATGGTACAAAGAACAAAGTAGTTGTTGAATATCAAGGGTACAGCATTCTACTTGTCTATTTTAAAAAAGACAGATGACATTTTAGACTTTAAAACCAAAATTAATCTTTATAACTATTAAAATACAATATATATATATATGTATATAAAACACATTGTGGCTTGGGGAGACTTGTGTCTCTTCCATCCAGCTACATTAGGGACTTTGGAAAGGAAAACAGATGTGGTTTGGTTTAAAGGCCACAAACTTTTGAAATTGTCATTGCTTGTTGCTAGAAGCATAACCCTCTAAAAAGCAAGGACTCACTATATTGGCCAGTGGCATGAGCAGTACTTTATAGTGATCCACACAAAGTGTAAATTGTGGCCAGCTAACCTAAAAGAAGTTCATGAGAATGTTTCAACTTTCATTGTCTTTCTTTTGCTCTTCCAGTTTTATTACTGATTATGCAAAACAGCATAAAAGGTGAGTCCTCCCTGATACAGCAGCTGTGTTCTTTCTATAATGTCTTCTGCCACCAAGTACAAAAAAGACAGGACCATACAAAGATATCAAAACCACAAAGCTGCCATTGGTTGTTTTGGCATTAGGATTCTTTTACATCAAGAAAACAGGGTACCCCAAAAACCAAGAAAAGCTGACAGTACCTAAGTAGTTTAGTTATGTCATAAATTAGTCTTGAGCCTAAAATATATACAATCAAATGTTTCTAAAAATAAATACCTGATGTTAAAGTTAGGTGAACTCATAATTGTTATTATCTCAGGTATAATGTCACAAGATTGAGTTAGTGCCTCTGATCTTCCCAGGCTTAGCATAAAATATATGAACTATGAGCTACTTCCTTCTTTAAAAGGTGCAGTATCTTGACACCACATGGAAAATCTTTTTCTTTATCTTATAAAGACTTCAATTTAATGTCATTGATATTTCTTCTTCCTGGTAAGGGTGTGTATCTTTCTAATTTTACCATTGATAAGAAGGTTTGTAAATATAGAATCTATTCTAGAATGTCATATTCAGGTTCATCTCAACTTCAGCAAGTAAGAAACTGAAATGCTCAGCAGTTAAGCAGTTCACCACAACCTTCGAATGTCCAATTGAAAATCAAGACAGTGAATGCATCTTAAATACAAATCCCATAGTAATCAGTGGAATGGGTGATTCAATAGCATTGTCCTGTCAGGGAACTACACAAAAGACTCACGCTAACTATAGTAATTACTTTATTCTCCACTGAAACCACTGGAGATTAGCACATACATGAGAAAATGCTGTGTAGTGACGGGTAGTCTTTCATGTTTGTCTCATTACTTGCATGAGAAAGAAGCATCTCATCCTGACTCATTCTGAATGTCCAGATAATCAGATAATGAGAAGTATACTAAGAATGTACCTTCAAAAAATGTTTTATTTTGAGGTTGTCATTTCATCATTTGTGCTTCAACATCAGAGACTGTGTTATTCAGTACTGTGTTTTTCTGGTTTTTTGTGGGTTTTTTTTTTTTTTTTTTTTTTTTTGTTTTTTTTTTCTGGTTGTTTTGTTGGGTTTCTTTTTCTTCTAATCTTCTGCTACAGAGCAATAATTTTCGTCTTTGATATGTGACATTTCAAAAGGCGTAGTTCTTAAAAGACGTGGCTGTTCTTTTTGCTAAAGTCTGTGAAAGGCATTAGGAACCAATTCACTTATATTGAAGAGAAAAAAAGTAGCAAAAGCACAGTCTTGTTTAAAAGGTGAAGGATTATGTTGTAGTAGGATACTTTATCTGAACTGTGTTTTCTGAGGGATGACTTGATGATCTTTATTTTGAACACCTACTCTTACCAAATCCCAACGACTTGGGTAAAGTATCTACATAAGCCACTTGGGAAAACTTACATCTAAACAAAATATAAAAAATTGTTTTAAATATTTCCATGCAAAGTTCTCAGCTATCTAGCTAAGAATGAATGGTAATTTCTGAATTACTGAATTACATTTCAGATAGAGTTTCATCCTGCTCGATCATTGTATCTTAGGTTTTTTATTATTTTCTGCCTTAGCGGGAGCAGAACCACAGCTACCTCCTTTTCATTTCATGCCATTCTAGTCTTGAGTTCTCCAAACTACTTACCAGTAATATTTAATTCCATTTTTTGTTTAGTACAGACAGTTAAAACAATTATACTTTGAAGAATGTTAATTCTAAGGAATTGCTACTTTGACACCTATTGGCTGTGCCATAACAGTGAGGAAGAGTCCAGTTCAGGGTAAAATGTCACTGAAGTAATTTTATATTTATTTTCAAAAACTTGCATGGTGTTTTTTACTGTAATAGTTAAACCTAGTTCACAGAAAACGCCCAGCATAATCAAGTGGTGCAATGCAAAAACAACCTTCAGGTAAGCAATAATCAGACCAAAAACTATTATCAGCAAATAGTGAAGATATGTACAGCTAGAGGTCTAAGGTCTTGAATATGTGTCCAGCTTCTCACAGGTAAACCAGGGTCAAAGTATTGGAAAAAAAAATTGCCTGGCATGAAATCAATGTAATGTCTTACATAAGTTGGTTTTCTTAAAATGAATCTCCATTCTTCAGGACCACATATGTAATTTTTAGCCATACATAATTAACTGAATGAAGAATGTCCCTTTCATCAGGCTCCAGACTTCCAAAACTAAAGATGTTTTTAGAGGTGTTCCAAATTTATTTTATATAAACTTCCACTACACAATGCAAGAACATTCTTTCCATTCAAAGCTTTGACACCATACAAAACAAAGCTCCACATGAGAGATATCAAGCACCTCCATTTTAAATTAAGTTCAAACAGAAAGGAGGGCCCTCATAAACTCAGTAGACCCAAAGAAATGTTCCAGAATAAAAGAAAAATTAATTTTCCGGGACATTTAGTTCCCGTGATGTCACAATAGCTGTTCCTCTCATGGCACGATTCCTAGTCAAATTATTCAGTGATTATTCTATTTCAGTTTCTCTATTGAATATTCAGTTTAATTGCTCAAAGAGAATCGCTTTGCTATTGAATATAGAAAAAAAAAAGAAAGGAGAATAATTTTTGGCTGAATATATCTTGCTGCTCTGAAGCTGTAAGCTATAATTTTTAGTGTCCAGCTTAAAGAAAAAATATCTGGTTCCTGCCTTGGTTGAAACCACAAGAGATTAGATGCATTTAAGAAACGGATATATTAGATATATATTGGATATATAAATGGATATATCAAATGTGTATATTCTGTTTTCACTTAAAGTATGATTGACCACCCCATGCTTCACTGCCTTTGCTTGATCATCATGGTATGTCAAGACAAATTCAAAGCTAATCCAATTTAATTTACTCTTTAATTACAGGACCAGCCTGGGGACTAACGCAAATCTGCCCAAAGAACTGTCTATTTTTAGTCTGACTACCCTTTCTGTAAATGCTATGTTCTCTAGAACCACAGAAATGCCAGCTTCTAGGCCAATGATTCCCAAAGCTGTAGGGGAAAAGTCCATTGTCAAACCTCAAACTTTATCATTTACTTTCCCTGCCTGCTAAAAAAGCAAATGGACATTCTATAGTTTCATGCACTAGATGGGGAACACACTTTGGAAACAGTTTTTGGGGGCTAGAGTTGTTTATATAAAATTGCTTTCTTTCCAGTTGGTCAATGATATCTCTTCCAGAAGTAGAAATTCCACAGAAAACAAGATAAAAGGAAGCAAGACGATAAAAGGAAGAAGAAGTTATGTATCAAACTGAAGATAAAGAATATGAAAGATAAGTAAAAAGTATTAACAATTATGAAATTGCTACAGAACATATCAAACTAAAATGCAAAGTAGACAGCACATTAAAGAAATTTAAAAGCTTACATGACACACAAACAATTAAAACTACTTTGTCCAATTCTACATTTCTGAACCGAATATTTCTTTAACCAAATGACTATTTATGCTGTTATGCTATAAACCCATTAAAGTATAAAACTCCTCACAGCTCCGTAGAGGGACCCAGACAGACTGGATGGGTGGGCTGAATCCAACAATATGAGGTTTAATATGACCAAGTACCATGTCCTGCGCTTTGGCCACAACAACTCCCTGCAGCACTACAGGCTGGGCACAGAGTGGCTGGACAGGGGCCAGGCAGAAAGAGACCTGGGGGTGCTGGTCGAAAGCTGGCTGTAAATGAGCCAGGGTGTGCCCAAGTGGCCAAGAAGGCCAATGGCATCCTAGCCAATGGCATCAGGAATAGTGTGGCCAGCAGGACCAGGGCAGTGATTGTCCCTCTGTATTCAGCACTGGTCCATACCTAAATGGTTCTAAGGTAATTAAAATACCTTTCTTAATATGAATAGTATAAAAGCTGTAGAGTTTCTGAATAATTTTCTCACTTATTACTGAGAAAAAAAAAATACAAATATCCATTCAGGACAGATTTGCTATTGACATTAACAGTTATTGACATTAACAATAAGTAACCTTTATCTTTGCCATCATTCTTGACTTAAAGGAAAAGAAACTTCAAGAGACATCAGTGTTAGGGAAATTATTTTTAGCACAAAATTAAAAGAAAAAAGAAGCTCCTCTTTAATTTCAGAAATCCTTTGAAGAGTAAAATGAGAAGACAGCGCAGTGAAGATGGCACTATCTTGGTTTCTAACTGATGTATGACAAACAGTGATATGTGCCAGCCAAATGCTAAAATCTTTTAACAAATGACCAATTTGAAATGGATGTTTTTTTCAGCAGTGTTCTGGATGAGTCAAACACAGACAGTGTCAACATTAACTTCCCTACAGACAGTCCTTCTGAGGAGGAATGATGGCTGTCTGGGATTTCCTAAAAACTAAGATGATTGTACAGAGCTACTCATGTGCAGCAAGTTTGTGACGCCTGAAAGCACCAGACATACCATACACATGCAACACAGCTGGCCTGTGCCTGTGCCATAAAACCAGTCTTCAAAACACACCAAAGTTTTCAGGTATGAGATGTACCAGGGAGTCACATATGCACAAAGATACACCTGATACTTCCCCAGCTGTCAGGCATATTGTACAAGCACATGGCAGCTATGCAGCATAGGTCCATTAATCACTGCTTCCAAGACATAGCACGTTCTCCACATACAGCATGCTGTTAGTCTACTCACAGTTAAAAGGATTGTTCAGGATTTCCAGGTTCTGGAATGTGTAAGACAGACCTGCTGCTTGTTACACATGACTGATATTTTTTTTTGATTTCCAAGCAATTGTGAGAAATCTTCAGGAGTTTCCTGAATTGCTATTTTAAAGGGAAAAAGAAGTCATGACTATCAACTAAAAGATGAGAATAGCTCAGGGTATGATCTTCCCAAGGTCTGAATGAAAGATCAGCTGGGTCAAATCAAATTGTCTTTAAATTTTTTGGGATGTACTCATTAATTAAAGGTGTCCAAATAAAAATCCACATAGATTTATATTTATTTAGGCCAAATTATTTATAGGTCTTTTCTTTATGAATTTTAATTAAATGTGATTAAAAAAATGGGGCTTCTGAATGTTTTAGACCCTGACCTGCTGAAAAAGAGAATTAGACATTTTTGGTTATTGATGTGTTTAAACCTCAAATAGATACTTCAGATTTCAAATTGTGTCTCTCCAGGTATTTATAATGAATTCACAGGCCTGGTGAATTCCATCTGAGAAGATCAATTTTTTCTAGAATTGACCAATTCAGCTTTTAAGTAAAGTAATATGGTCAAAACCTATTTTATGGATGGCCCATGCAAATTAGATTATTTAGTATTTTATAAAACAAAGAGTTTGACATCTTCCTATAAAAATATGAAACTTAAACTGTTCATAAGATGGTGGCCAATAGACTCTGTGATATATTTAATAGGTGTATTAATGCTGCAAATACTCATTTTGTCATATTTAAGAAAAATCCATTCTCCCTTAAGTGATGAGAGGGAGAGCGTTTTTTGGGTTTTACTTCATTTTTTGTGCCCTGCAGATTAATGTTTCTGTGGCATGAAGATCATCGTTAAACAATCTCATTATCTCTGTTTGAATGAATAAGCAATGTTGTAGAGCAGCAAATTTCTGCATACAGATGGTATATTAGATTGTATCCACTATAATGGTGATCATTGGATGTATTTTGTATGAGCTTTGATGCTGAACTTCCAAATGCTGAATTATTTTTCCTCTCATATACTCAGTACTCTAGGGTTTCCAGCCAAAATTCCTACAAGTTACCACAGATGGAGGCACAAGAATGATGGAATGTCCGAATCATCCTCTATCACTATCTTATCAAATGTACAACAGAACTCTCATACAAGCAGCTCCCAGCATCAAGCACTGGCTCTTTGACAGCATGAAATACTCTAGTACTTCAACAATGTGCATTAAAAAAACCAAAAAAAAACCCAAAAAAACCCCAAAAACCTGCTAGCAGCAGGTTTGAAACCTCCCTACAGTGATTATAAAGAGAACCTTGGATAACATGACCAGCTTTAGCTGTAGATCCCTGTGGACTGATAGATGGATGAGATTTTGGTTGCATTCAGAGCACAGTGGTTAACAGCTCAGAGTCTCAATGGTTAGGTGACAAGTGGTGTCCCTCTGGGGTCTGTATTGCCAGCGTTACTTAATATTTTCAGTAATGACATAGATTAAGGAATTAAGTGCACCTTCAGCAGATTTGCAGATGACACCGAGTGGTGTGGCGACACACCCGAAGGACAGGATGCCATCCAGAGGCACCTGGAAAAGCTTGAGATGGCCCATGGGAATCTCATGAGGTTAAAAAAGACCAAGTGCAAGGTGCTGCATCTGGATCAGATACACCCAGTATCAAAACAGGCTGGGGATGAACAGACCGGAGCACCCCTGCTGAGAAGGACTTGGGGGTACTGGCAGATGAGAGGCTGAATATGACCCAGCAATGTGCACTCACAGCTCAGAAAGCCAAAGTTCAGCATCAAAACCAAACCTGGCCTGCATCAAAAGTACCCTGACCAGGAGGTAGTGATTCTTCCTCTCTCTCCCTTCTGGTGAGACCCCATCCAGAGTGCTGCGTCCAGCTCTGGGGTCCCCAGTGTAAGATGGATGAGCACTTGTTGGAGCAAGTCCAGAGGAGGGCACCAAATTGATCAGAAGGTTGGACCATCTGTCCCATGAGGAAAGGCTGAGAGAATTGGAAAAGATATGTCTTCGGTGTGACTTAATTGTGACCTTCCAAACCTGAAAGGAGCCTACAAGAAAGAGAGAAACTTTTTACAAGAGCCTGTCATGACAGGACAAGAGGAAATGGCTTCAAACTGAAAAGAGTAGGTTTAGATTAGATATATGGAAGAAATTCTTTCCTGTGAGGGTGGTGAGACACTGGAACAAGTACCTCAGAGAAGATGTGGTTGCCCCATCCCTGGTAGTGTTCAAAGAGAGGTTGAATGGGGGTTTGAGCAACCTGGTCTAGAGGAAGGTGTCTCTGCCCCAGAGCAGGGGGATTGAAAATAGATGCTCTTTAAGGTGCCTTCCAACCCAACCCATTCTGTGATTCTATGACCCTATGATCCTGTAGACACCAAGGATGAATTTCCCTATAGGTGAAATACATCACAGACTTAACATTTTTGATGCAACACTACACAGACATTAATTAATGCAATAATTAACAAATAAATAGTTACAAGAATGTGTTAATACTTTTGTGGTATCAAGGGTTCAGAACTAAAGCACATGTTCAGTAATAACAGAGTAAGAAACCCTGCAGAGTCCTCAAAATTTTCTATGGCAAATAAATAATAACCTAGTAACTAAAGCTTCTGTATACATAAGCAATAATGACAAGTCTTACAGTTGAAAAGAACTGCTTGCCTTAGGAAAAAAACCCACAACATATGATGAAGTCATCAGTCATCCAACATAATGAGCAGTTAGAACAGTTAAAAAAACACATAAAAACTAAATTAAATATTTTTTCTTTCTTAATCAATTTAATAAAATCACCATCTACTCCTGGGAAATAAGATATCTCAGTTGTTGTCCAAAGCTGAATTCTGAAAGTTAGTTTTGAACTACAGGTAGAATTATGATTCTTTCTCCTTTTTTTTTTTAATAAAGGAAGAAGATGCCAAAGACTTAAGCAGAGACTGCTTACAAGTGAAGTCAGAAGCAACTCACCCTACTCTAATTAGGTTTATAATTTTTTGTTTTTCAAATCTGTGTTGACCTTTTCTGAGACTGTCTAGCAAGAAACATCAGCATGATGTGTACCTCAACAATGGATATGTTTGTTGGGAATCCTAAGAAAAAACAGAAGCTGCTATTCAGTAACACAGTTTACAAGGGCATTTGGAGGAAATTTTTATGATTTTTTGCTGGGGATCCCTGAAGTTGAATTGACTTAAGGACAAACTCCTCTTGCATCAACAAAAAGGTCTTTTTTATGCTAAGGTATTTTAGCTTATGTAATAACTTTATTTATCAGCAGTAGGCTCTTTACAACAACAAGAACTTGAGCCTTAACAAATGTCTTTTAAAGCTTCTGAAATGTTTCTATTTTTTTCAAGTTACTTTTATGTTTTCCTATAATTACTGATAATTTTGTATTGATAAAAAATGGTCACATAAGACAAATACAATATTAATCACTGAATGGAATGAAGGCCATTAAATAGTATGTTGTAGTAGTTCTAGGAGGGTTTGGTAGTCTTCCCAAACCAGCCACTTCTCTAAAAAGTAGCTGCTTTATGTATACATACTGGTCTACAAGAACACAGTCATGTCTGTCAAACCCCCAGAAAAAGTAAATGGACAGATTTTGTAATAGTGTGAATAGTATATTAGGGCTTTTTCATGACAGGTGGGTGAGTGACTGGTTCTGCATGAATAAATGGTAATGTTTTATTGCAAAAAGAAAATTTATACAAGTTCTGCACATCACCAGTATATACATATATGTATATATATGTACATATGTGGGTGGAAGACAGAACACCTAAAGTAAAAATGGTCATATTTTCTATGTGAATTGAAGACATTCAATTTCCAGTTGATGACAAATTTGCATTCAGCATGAATAATAGGTATTCTACCCTCAACAACAGGGGACAGTTTCAGTCTCATGCAAATGCTCCCTGACTACATTGTGTCAATTAAAACAGATGGGGCAAGGATGGAAGGGAGTTAATGTATTAAGGAAAGCATTCTCTTTTTTTTTTCTTTTTTTTTTTTTTATAAAATGCACTATTCCTTTTATGATTTTTTTTCCCGTTTCTGAGACCATGATGTTTTAAACAGAAAGATCAAATCTGTCATGCAAAAGCCTTTTGCATTGTTCCTGTTCCTGTTTTCAAGATTTATGGTACTAAATATAAGCTGGCTAATATTTTCTTCATCTAATGGTAATCCACAGCCTGCTTGGCATGGGTACAATTATTCACAGCTGTATGCAAGATGTTGCTAAATGCAGAACAGCATCTCCTGCATACTGTTAACAGAAAAATATTCAGATGATTCCTCTCTGTAAATAATTACTCTAAATGACCAAAATTTTTCCTGAGATATTCAGGTATGGCAGAATTAAAAAATAAACAAAAGCAAACAAAACAACAATAAGAAATCAATGGCAGTCTGGTCCCATTTTTACTTTAGTTTACCAGAAGTAAGATGTTTCTATGCTCCAGGTCTATTTTGTTCAAAATTCCAGTCTAGTTTCATTTTTTATATAGATTCAGGTGAGTATAACCTAGAGACATTATTTAAATTGAGATGGTTTTAATCATCCAGTTGCTCAGAATAAAATTAGTATTCATTTACTCGGTCAATTCCCCCTATGCTATCTTTTCTATAATCACTAGAAGATAATTCACAAAGGTCTCTCTGAATTATTGAATTATTATAGCAAAGGAATTACAAAGGAAGTTACTAGAAACTTACCTCAAGTAAACTTGAGTGCCTTTTTTTCCAAAATTCAGGACATCAATTTTAAAAAAGCAAAAAATAACAACGAAACAAGAAGTACCCCCAAACCCTTTCATTAGAAACTACTTCTCTAAAAAAAAAAAAAGAAAAGAAAAAGTGCTATGGTTTTTGTTTCAGTTTCGAGGTTTTTATGTTTGTTTTTATTTCTTTTTCTTCTAAATACTTCTCCACATCACTCAATACAAATAAAAAAAGGCAATAGCAAGAATTTATTCTAGGAAAACCTGTTTTTAGGAGGGCATTGGGTTTTTTTGGCAAGGATTTGGTTGGGAGGGGTTGCAGGGTTGGCTTCCATGAGAAGCTTCTTGGAAGCTTCCTCCATTTCCAGAAGAGCCAATTCCATCTGATTCCAAGACACACGTGCTGCTGGTGAAAGCCAGGCCAATCCAAAATCCTCTTAGTTCCTCAGTGATGACATATTTAAGAAGGAAAAAAAAGTTATTTGACAATTGTAATTGCAGATCTGGTTTCACAGAGCCCCATCCAGCCTGGCCTTGAACACCTCCAAGGCTGGGAAGTCCACAGCCTCTCTGAGCAACCTCTTCCAGTGCCTCATCACCCTTACAGTAAAGCGTTTCTTCCTAATATCTAATCTATTAGATAATACCTAATAGGTTCATTTTACAGTCATTCCCTCTTGTCCATCACGGTATTCCCTTGTGAAAAGCTCCTCTTCCTTCTTTCTTGTAGGCCTCCTTTATGTCCTAGGATTTTCTACAAAGTCTTCCCAGAGCTATCTCTTCTCAAGGCTGAACTTTCCCAACCCTCTCCACATGTCTTCAAAGAAGTGTTCCAGCCCTGTGATCAACTTTGTGGCTCTTCTCTGGAGTCTTTCCCACAGGTCAGCATCTTTTTTATGTCAAGAAAGATGGGTATTGACAAAACGCATAGAAGTCTAAAAACCATCACCTTTGAATTTAAGACCTCAGAAGAAAATTTATTGAAAAGTTGTTGTTTTTTTTTTTTAAGACAGCACTTGAACTGAAATAATTTGGGACATCATAATAATATAGTGACAGCATATGTAGCCTAGATTTTCTGAAAGCATCCTTGTAAATTCCTATTTAAACAGAATTTTGTTCCTGAATTTCTTGTCTCATACAAATTAATTCTTTGCAGTTGATATATTTATATATATTTTTTTTTTAATATATATATATATATACACACTGAAAATTTAGTTTTAGGTATTTCAGAATTTCAACACTGAAACTTCTAGACTCTGACTATAGGTTGGGCTAATTTAGTAAACAAGGTTAATGTCATAAAATTAGGCATTCAATCTGGAAGACATAAGGTTCAGCAGCAGGTTTCATTCTATTACAACTGGTTACAGGGTATTCCTCAGACAGGTGTTCATTCAAACGCAAACATGAGGTAACTCCTTCAAAAGCAGTATCTTCTCCTAAAGGAAAATGGTTCAATCAGGATGTTTAGAAAAACAGAGCAATTTCTGGTAAATGCTGAGATATTTATCTTCCAGTTGCCTCAAGTCAACAGTGAGGCAAAAATGTTTTCTTTCAGAAGCTCAAGTTGTCACCATGTATGAACACAAAGCAACTTGCATTGAATTCTGTGAAGCATTTAAATAAAAGTTTCCTAAAAAAATTTTTTGAGTTTCAATATCTTTTTGTGCAATAGTTATGCTGTATCAGTGCTGGCATTGCTTTAACTAACTCATTGACACTGATGGTGGTTTTTGATCATTGAAACGTGCAGTTTCACACAACTGCCAGAAGAGCTAAAATATTAGCTGTGGAAGTGGCAAATCATACTAATTTAAAACAGACCTAATATAAGTGATTGCATATTATATTGTGCCTTTGGAGCCAGTTTTTCAAATACATGTTAATTTCAGAAGACTTCATCTCACAATTAGGTATCAGGATCAGCAACTGTTTTAAAAATAGTCACAGCTGAAGAAAAGAGACTACCACGTCAACTTCATCAACATTTCACCAATCATGCAAAAATTTTAAACCAAATTTAAGAAAGTTAAGAAATAACATATTTGGGTCTGATAATATTTTTCATAAGATTGTGCAGATATATCTATCTCTTCTTGTGCAAATATGTCTATCCCTTCAGCACTAATTTTGAGTGCAATAGTTCTTTATTTTATACCACAATATATAATATAGTTAGTTCACTCCTGCCTTACTCACTTAGTCTTGTGCTTATCAACATCTGACTATTATCTTACTGTTAACTCCGTTACTAGACTTTCAATAAAAAAGACTTCAGAATTCACCGTTTCATTTTGGATTCTCTTTCTTTTTTTTTTTTTCTTTTTCCTTTTTCCATTTAAATGCAAACAAAAAACAACCAAAAAAAAAAAACAACAAAAAACAAAACCAAAAACAAAACCACAGCATTTATCAGTACAGCATAATACAAATATAAAAGCAAATTTGATTTGCATTGCCATAAAAAAAAAAATTTTATGTGAAGGACCATTCTAGAGATGGTGAATGTCAGTACACAAATCACCACAGCTGTGTGCAATGTTGTTCTCCATTTCTGTGGACTATACCAATTTGAGTATATGTCAGTATATTAATACTACATTTTTTAAAGTAATTTAACACTCTTTAAAAATGTAGGTGCTACAAATTATCTTTTCTTTAATACAATTTCTTTACTGGATACAGCTGGACACTACACTATTGTTCAACAATCAGATGAATAAAACAGAAAATACCTTACAATAATTCTTTTTTCTCTCAATCTGCTGCTGGAGAGGTGTAATGGAGCCTGAACTACCTAGTACATTTTCAATAGAAAATTTTAGTAAAATGCCTCCTAAAACAATCAGGCCAGATAAAAATCCTCTGAATTTCAAAGTAACTGTATATATTAGTTTTATGTAATTGCATTCAAAACAGAAAACATAGAATAAAAATTTTTTCCAACATGAATATGAAGTACCAAAAGATGCATAACTCACAGTACTGTGAGAATTTCAAGTGCATTTTAATAGTTTTTTAACAATTTTTTAAAAATTTTAAAAATAATTTCTTGATATATTCAGCAGATTCACTCATTTAAGACACTTTCCAAAGTTACTCAATTTAGCCTGTGTTGTCAAACTTATTCATCATAGTTTTTGAATTGTTTCTAGAGAAATTAATAATCAGCACAATTCCAAGGTTGTCGTTATAATCTGCAAAAAAACCCTGTACTTTGAAGACCAGTCAGAGTAGGATTTATTTGCACTTGGGCATTTTTCCACATATTCTGTATAAAGGAATTATATGACACAGATTTTATGTTTTCCTTCCAAGTGCAAATATGGGATACATCCAATCTCCATGTTTTTAAGTTATGAAAGCTACCAATATTTAGAGAAAAAAAATAGCAACTTTATAAAACTGCACAAAAAAACACTTTCCCAATTCAACAATCTGCAGTGAATTCAATTCTAATTTGTGCAGATTCATAAGAAGCTTCAAAGTACAACATACAGAAAGCTAAGACAGGTACAAAAGGAAGTGCACTGAAGTATGCACTCAGGGCCTGTCAGTCCCGTTGCAATTAGGAATTAATGTGTCATCTTTATTTTTATGTACTCTGCCTTTTTTAGAAAGTATAACACTGTGAATGCCTGGTTGAATATAAGGTAACATTACTTCTTTACTCACTAGATCATATTGGAGCTTTTTTACATGAAGAGATGCTCTAGCAGGGGCTTGGTATGCTTTGACATTTTATGCACTACTAATGTCAAAAATCGCATTTCTTCAATAACACAACTCATCCAAGGTTTTCAAAGCATAAATTAGTGGAGTGGCATGGAAATCATGAAAAGGATTTGGTTCTGAAGACAAGCTAAGACAGATGTTGGACTAAAAAAAGGAGTGATAAAACTATGATTTTCTGAAAATATCACTTTAGAAAATCTAAAATATGTGGAAATATGTGGATTGCCAAAACAATTTTTGGTAGACAGGTTTCCTAGTGTTTTGGTTTCAGATCTTGTAATGTTAATTCATTTTGATCTTGATCATAGTGTTTTTTCAAAACATTTTGAAACTCAAAAGTCTGCTTTCAGACCTAAAATTCTAATTTTTTTTCTCTCACTTTCTATGAAAGGAATTCTGAACTAGTAGATTTTCCTACAGATTAAGAATTGAAATTCTAGATTTTGGTCACTGCTGTTGCTGCCAGCATTGTCATTATTATTTGCTCTGCAGTAAAATCTGAAACCTGGTATAATCTGAGACATCTGGTAAACTCAACAGTATTAGGTACAAGTGAAAAATACAAATGTGCTGCCACTAAACATTCAATATCAAAACATAAATATGATCCTTTGAAACATATTTTCTATAATTATCTTGCCAGTGATCAGTTACGTAGTTTTTTACTGTGACACTTTCACAAATATAGAAACACAGAATTATTACGGTTGGAAAAGACCTCCAAGATTACTGAGTCCAGTTTTTGACTTAACAACACCTTTGACTGCATGCTAAATGCCACATCCAATCATTTCTTGAACACTTTAGGGATGGTGACTCAAACACTTCCCTGTACAGCCTATTCCAATATTTAACCTCCTGCTCAGTGAAGAAATTCACCCTGATGTCCAGCCCAAACCTCCTCTGGCACAGCTTGAGGCCATTTCCTGTTGCCCTGTTGCTGTTTGCCTGGAAGAAGACAGCCCCTCACCTACTGCAGCCTCCTTTCAGGTAATTGCAAAGAGATTTAAGGCCTCTCCTGAGCCTCCTTTTCTCCAGACGAAGGTACCCTAGCTCCCTCAGCCACTCCTCACAGGACTTGTACTCCAGACCTCTCAAATCTTTGTTGCCCTTCTCTGGACATGCTCCAGCACCTCAATGTATTTCTTGCAGTGAGGGGCCCAGGCCTGGACATAGTACTCAAGGTGCAGACTCATCAATGCCAAATAGAGGGGATCATGTAAAGAAGATTTTCAGTTTTACTCTGTGTGGGATATAATTCTTGAGACAATACTTTGGGTTCCACCAAATATTAAATCTCAATGCAATGGCATGGCAGTTTTAACAAAGTGGAAGAACATTGTATGAGTGAGTATCTGAAACAGAAAAACAAAACAAATCCCTAGAGCTAGTACTTCACAGCTTCACAAAGATATTTGACACCTCCCTTCCCTTCCCCCTCCTCTCTTGTTTTGAACAACATCCATGTGTACACAGTCTTGGAAAAACTTGAGACTCAACAGAGTTCAGCAGCAGAGATGGTCTGCTGGGATTCAAAAGTACCATTTTCTGGGACGTTTAAGAGCCACTAACGTGTGCTGTAAGACTATCAGACACTTCCCTAAAGATTCATTGAGCAAGTATGGTTAACCATGCAGAAAAGCACTGAAGTACTCTGACTTCTGTAATTCCTATTTTTTCAGTGCCTAGTGCAGTGTCAAGTCCTGTGGGAGCAGCCCTGCTCCCTTCAGCCTGAGCTGTCACTGCTCTCTGTATGCTTTATGTCACCAAACAGATTTCCTTAAACAAAGTGCCAAGGAGGGTAAAACTGAATCCAAGCTAAGAGAATCACTGAGGAAATAAATCTTCTAAATGAATGAACATTTGCCGATATCTGATTTATACAAATCCCCTCCAAACCTTTGAAGTCGTTTTCTTCACTTCTGGGAAATGTGGCACATTTGCAAGTTCATTTGTTTTGGTATGGAAATATATGAATATCAATGTCATATATGTCAATATCAAATTTCTTGACATTTGGTCAAGAAAAGGCATAATTTGTGAATAACCTGATAAAAACCCAAAGTGTTAAAAATCAGCAGTCCCAGACTACCAAAGGTTAAAATATAATGACCATCTAACCTGTTCAAAGAGTAAGTCTGAAATGAGAATTACAACTTTTTCAGTATCAGGTGGATCCATCCTGTTGATTTCTAATGGCCTAATTTACAAATACCAAAACAGTGGTTTTTATGTGTTTCCTACCTATTTAAATTGTTTCTATGAATCCAAGTGTGTGACAAAGGAAAGACATTAAACGTTTAAGCTTTTGGAATGGAATTGCATTTCCAATAAACATGAGTCAATTGGAAATACATTAATATCTGTTCTAACACTGCAACTGAAGTCTCAGTTTACTATGTGAAAAGCTCATATTTCATTTTTTTTCTGATTCATTTATTGTCAAAAGAAATATGTTTTCAGGGAAAAAAAAGAAAAGCGTAAAATTTTATTCTTAATTTTTGGGGAAAGAAAAGTAAAATCAAATTCTGCTCTAAAATCTTATTACTTCAAGATAATATTATCACTTTTAATGCTTTGAATTAATATTTACCATAGCAGTTATCAAGTTAAGTGTTTGCTGAAGCCCACACAAGCTTTTCTACATTTTAGTTCTGCACATAGATATACTTGTCAATTTTCTAAGACATTTATGCTATTCTGTTCATACTTATACAATGTTATTGGAAAAACAATATAGGAAAGTGATGGGACTGCAGTGGTGCATTAAACAAGCTGTCATTGGCAGTGACAAAAATAATGCACAGGATGAACTTTTAAGTTGGATTCTGTGAGATTTTCTTTCCAGTATGGAATGTATGACACGTGAAAGAGTGAACAGATGACACAGAAGGAAACATCCAGTCTAGGAAACAAAGAGCCAGGGCCCTTTTAACTCCGCCTTAGTTCTCAAATTTCCAATAGTTTTACCAAGATGGATTGTCATACACTGGTGGAACACTAATTTGTGTCCTCAGCAAGTTTTTGCAGTAGGGCTGCTTCTGAATATAAAGAGTATGTAAGCTCTAGCACTTCTATAAACTTTGTGTTCTCCAAATATATATATGTATATATATTTTTTTAGCTTGGTTTTGGTTTTGTCATTTGTTTGTTTGTTTTGATTTTTGATGTATTTGGGGGGGTGGGGGGTGGTGATGGTGGCATTGTTTTGTTTTTATTCCACAGATTATAGACTTTCCACATAATATATTTTCTCCTGTATGTGGTTAACATAAGATCAAATCTTTCTTAGACATTGATAGGTTGTCTAATTGAAAGGCATCAACATTAAACTCACAGAGCCTGGTTAGAATCAGAAAAAAAACATTGATTGGTGCAGGAATCAGTGAAACAGAGTGAGTCAAACCAGCTACTCAAAGAGTATCAAATGAGACCTATTGTCCCTAGTGTAAAATCCACCAAGATGCATCAATTGGATAAACTGGAGTCAGAAGCCCACACAAACCAAAGGGAGATTATTGCCTAGATGTGAATAAGATTTATTATGACATCCAGGAATAAGAGAATTTTAAGATTATATAAAATGTACAGGATATTTAGGGAAGGGCTAATGGCAGGGTAAAGGGGGGTGTCAAAATGAGGAACGTGTCTCAGAAAAAAAAAAGAGGTAAAAGGCAAGAAAAAAAGAAAGAGTGGTGTGTAAGCAAGTTGCTGGTCAGCATGCTTGTCTGACTGATCCCTGGTCCTGATCACCTCAGTTTGTTCTGTCTTAAACTCTGTTACTGCTGATTTTCCAGGAGTGTTCTCTTTGCTCCACACAAATGTTTATTTAATGATCTGCTAAAGAATTTTGGGCTAGTTTGGTGTCTTGCCCCTGCAAAACCCTGAAACTCTGGCTAAGGTAGGTTCTCAACAGTGTAATGATAGCATTGGCATCAGAAACACATCTCTTTCCATCTTTTCTTTATATCACATCTTGGCAAATTTAGCTTTACAGTGGAGAGAATCATGCCTGATACACATCAAAGTAGATGGTAGTAATTTAAATGATTTACAAGTAGAATACAATGATACCTGTGTGCAGACTCTTAACTTCCAATCAATGTGCAGCTCCAATTAACATGTTGCAAATAGTACCAGAAGCTGGATCAACCAGTAGAGAATTTTCTCATGTTCCAAAGAAAACTGTATAGTACTACTGAAAATTCATGATCATCATCTTCACTGCCATCACCACCTGATACACTTGATAACTACTCCTAGAGGAAGACACATCTGGGACTCCTGTCTAGCTATTGGAGAATTTTCCCTTTCTCTCTTCCTTTCTCACTTTGTGTCTCTCTTTATATTGCTCTTCCACAAAGACGTATCTTCCAGAATAATTACACTGTTAGAGTTGAGGTGGGCCAGTAGGTACAGATTGTTCCAGTAAATCTTTGTGAGTATCAATTTGTCTCAATATCCCTTGTGCAACAAGTGGTCTGATTGCCAGCTGTTAAAGTGAGACAATTATTGTGAAGGGCATGAAGGTCTGTGGAGCAGCAGCTGGAGGAAACCAAGGGCTAGGGATCCAGCTAAGAAGACACCAGTGTTCTTTATGTGTGCATATTCCACTTACTCCTTTTGTTCATAATTCTGACCAGCAAGAGATAAAGAGCTAGACTGGGAGACGTGTGTTGTGCATGTTTGTGTCGGTGCTGTTTGTGCTCATGTGGATCAGGCATTGATCTCCATCTGGGTGGGTTTGTGTGGCTGTTTATAAGCACTCTGTATGAGTGTGTGTACCTGTGATTGAACCAGCATGTATGGAGTAGCTTCCCAATATTGCTACCAGATGGACCTGAGGGCACAGAGCTAGAGCAGCTTCCCATCTATCAGACTGAGGAGGCATCACTGGCTCAAAGAGCACACCAAAGCCAGTGAGAGTAGGCTGGGGAGGGAAAATGTCACGGGCCCTGAAGTCCACTAAATCTAGCAACTTTTAAAACCAAATTTATATTTCTTATAAAAGTCATTGTCATATCCATCATCAAGTCAAAATTTTCTTTACCTTTAAAATACATATTCAGGACCCTGCACAAATTATTACAATAAAATTCCCCTACATAGGACAGATTAACAAAATCATTGCAGCAGTAAATGAAACAAAAGGCAAGTGACACAGGCTTCTCCTGGTATTAAAGGTATAATTGAAATGAATTTTACATGCTCCAGTGAGTTGATGAACCAGCTACTCATCTTCTAACCATGCATAGCTGAAACAATTTTTGTTCAGTTTCAACATTCTGTGCCCATTGACTCCCTCAATTTCAGTAAATGGGCAAAACCACTGTAAACATATGCTTTGTACAATTCCTGAGCCAATTGTTTTCAATTGCTATTTCTTGGAAAGACTGTCAGTTTAAATGGGAATTATTTGGAATCGTTTATCTGAGCTAGGAATAGTGAGCTTCTAGTGGTTTAGTCTGAAAAGATGATTCAAGAGAGCTGAACAGCAGCATGGGTTGCTCAGTCTGAACCTATACAATACAAGTTCTATCATGAAACAGTAAAATATTGATTGTGCTATAACACTTAATTGAAGGGAAAAAAATGAAGAAAACCTACTGGAAAGTTATAAAGCAATGAAATACAACAAGTAATTAGAAAAAAAAATCCTTTGAAAAGTAAGTTTCCCCTCATCTGATGTGACTTTAGTACAAGATAAAGCATTGCACGACCTGTCACAGGCCTCTTATTGTGACAGTGAAAGTCTTCAATGCTCAAGTAATAGCCATGTATTTTGAAAAAAGGGCAAGGCTTTTCTGGTTTTAACTATGTGATTACAACAGGCAACTGTTGGACGTTTTGTAATCTTCAAATTAGTTGAAAATAATAATATTTTATAATTAAACATTATTACATCTGATAGTTAATATGATTCTGCTCCTAAAATAATCAAGTGATAATGAATCAAATAAGAAAACATAAAGAACAAAGCATTGTGATTGTAGAACACCAGTTTCATGTTTAAAAATACTACTAACAATAAAATTCTCCCTTTGGTCAAGGTTTCTACACAAGCTAAGCTGATTCCAGTCATCCTTTAAATAGAAATTAGAAGACTGAACAACATTTTATAGATACTAGTGCTAAGTTGTTCAGATTCTACAAAATACATCAAAACTGGCAGGCTACATTTGTCTCAGTTTCTATGTCCAATATTTTTGAAGCCAAGCTTCTTCTCAATGATTAAATGGATCTTTTGCTCATTCTCAATTATCTATACTGTACTTACGCTGCTAGGAGGTAAAATCCAAACTCAGTTTCGGATAAAATAAATTTTAAATTCCTTATATGAATTTCCTGTCTGAAAGCTCATGATTCTTTCCTGTAAGATGTGCCGTATTTATTGACCCTTGACCAGATAAGGAATAGAACAAGATCAGTATAACCACTATTTTTTCAATAAGCAACTGAAACAAGAGAAGCTGGCACTCAGAAGAAAACATACCCTGATCCTTTTGAAGACTCGAGACATTAAGCTGGGACCAAAGCTTGGTGCTGTTGCTGCTTCAACAGCTCCCTAGCACAGCACAACCTATAGTCAAGCTAGCCAAGACACGATAGATGATGTCAGGAAATAATGAAAACTTGACAATGGCTATATAGGAGGTCTTTGTAGATAGATTTTAGCATGAAAAGAGATAACTGAAATGCTGAGTATAAATACAGTGGAAGTTTATCCTCTTTAAAAATTAAAAAAAATTCATAATGCAACAGGTATCTGTCCATCAGTGTCTTGAAGTTGACTTAGAATAGGGAATGGAAGAATTCTGTGTTAATATTACAGAATATTGGTCTTATAAATTGTGAGTTTTATTTTAATCAAAAGGAAAACAGATACTTTTTCATTGCGTGGCTATTGGATAGCTTAAAACATTTCCTTCTCAAAAAATTTTCAGGTGAAATTTTGTAGTTTTGACATTCAGAGTACTTCCAAACAGGCAGCACTGCTACCTCTAAGTTTGACTGCAATTCTTACTGTTCTGTCCAATGTTGTTTTGCCCCAGAACCTTGGCTGGCATTATTTTTATCTATAATTTTACAGACTGGATAAAACGGGGCAACCTACACACTCATCTACACATGGCTAATTTATAACTTGACTACTGTACAAAAATACTGAACATATGTGTGACCCCATAGCATTTCAGAATGCTTTACTAATATCACTTAACTGCTTTTTCACTCTCTTAAAAAGATATATCACAAGTAAACAGTGTTTGAGCCATTTAAGCAAAGAAAATCAATATTCTACTTCTTTCTAAATAAGTATATATGATGTTTACAAAATCATTTTAGAACCTCATGCTAAGCACTTACGTAAAATGGTTTTAATAATGAAATCTTAATAGAAAAGCAAACAGTCCCTTGATTACCGAAAAAATTGAGATTTCTCACTGTGTAACTCTTCAAGAAAAAGCTGAAGCTTCCAAATCCAAAACCTAAGCTAGCTATGAACACAGTAGAACATCTGACAACTTCAATAATGTTTGTTATAAAATTCTCTAGAAAATCAGTTTAAATTGTGAGTGTTACATTCTCTTTTGATAAGACAGGATCACTATGGAAAAGAAAAAAGGTTATTCAAAAATAGAAAAAATAGGAAAAAGTATTACTGAGAGTCAATATTTATATTTTCAGGGTAAACAAATGAGGGGAAAAAGAGATGAGAAGGTACTATTAGTGACTTTGCTTAGATAAAGTAAAAGGAAGATAAAGTAAAAGGAAAATTGTTTCACAGTCAAATTGTGCTGAAGCAAACACAGAAAAAAGTCTACTAAAAATCTACCAGTTGGATGATAAAAATTCTGAGTAATTTGACTGAAAAGGGAAAAGTGTATTAAAATATCTATCTCCAACTCCAGGCAAGGATAGATCTTGCATGCGTTCAGTTTTGTGAATTGCTACACTCTTCCCTCCTGCTCCCTGAAGGGACTCCCAGAACATGTTTCCATACAACACTTTACTTTTGTTTATGAAAATACTGATGGTGGAAACCAAATATTTTTAATATTTATGCTGTCATTAGTTTTGCCCCTTATCAATATATCTGTCTTATAGGTAGAAAAAAAAAAATTGGCTCCCAAATTATAAGTGGTTATGCTGAATTAACAACTAAATTTGAAAGTTGCAGATCATTTCTGGTTTCTTTTAAGGAAAAGTTTTGAATGCTCAACATATGTGGAGATCAAGACATATAAATAATAGAAATGTGGATTTGAGAATATAATTCCTACTTTTTCTTTTAGGAAATTATATGTACTAAAAACCCCATATTATATATCTTTTGTTTACCAGATTAAAAGGAAGAGATTATACATCTATGGCAGTAAATATTAACAAAAAAATCATGTAATGTTAGGTATTTAAATCTTTTTAGGGTTTTTATTGGGGTTTTTTCCAACATACTCCTTTTAAAAAGTGCTTTCAAATAGTGCCTTATGCAGTTTTAAATATAAAGTCTAATTTCTAACACAGACAGACACTAAATTTTAAAACAAACTCTAAAATCAAAATTAGCATCTTTCTTATCGAAGTACAGTTCCCGGGATTTCTCAGAGCATTTCCTTTTGTGTAGCCCTAGACTTCTTCCAGCATTGGACTGGTGAATTCCTTTCCCTTGGCTTTCTAGGTGAGGCTGGTAAGAGAAGTACCAGTTAGCCCCTTTCCAATGTTCATACAATAACCACTACAGTTCAACCACTACTGACAGCCTCACATGCCCTCACGAGATGGAAATTTTTTGTTGCTCTTTCTAGGTAAAAAAATCTGTGACTGTTTCAGGGAGCACAGGAATACCTTATCCATAGTTCCCAAAGTTGCAGATGTACCATGTAATTTGAAGGAGTTCTGGGGGAGGAGGGCAGTTCTGTTTTTCACTCTGCCTGTTTTGTCACAATGACATTGTTGTGGGCACGATGAATTATACAATATGATCAAGGACATGGTAATATTTGCAGGTGTTTAAAGAGTTTTTGCACATTGACAGAATGAGCAAGAATGCTTTTTGCAGATAACAGGAGATAGCTAGCAACATTTCATTTAAGCAGCCATTGACAGTGATGCGTGCCTTAGTTTGGAAGAATGTCACTAGTGAGAGATATTCTGGCTGTTTTCAGTGTTGTTGTATTCCTGTCTTAAACAGTGTTCTTGCATGAAATATGCCCTAACCAGAGCTTCCTTGGAAACCTAAATACCTAAATGCAATTGATTTGGTAGTTTAAAAGCACTACCAATTTGAATTTCATCCTAGATATCACCCTCAAACTAAAAGAAACAAAGCCAAAACACAGAATCTTCAAGTTATATCTTTTTTCTTTTCACAAGGATCTTCCTTTATAAGAACTCTATGCTGCATAAAATTTTACTGTTTCACAGGCAGTTTATTTTGTAGCTTTATTCAGCTGCCTCAGACTGCTGAAACTGAGACTTCATGCTGGAATTTGTTGCCCTGCTGTTGTAGATTATTGATTGTCTACCTCATGTGCGAATACTTAAGCAAAAAAGTCCTGAGTCCTTTTGTCCTTTTTGTTATTGTCCTCCTTTCTGTCCATCAGGGGCTTATCCTCTGATTCCCCATGCAGGATTTTTAGGAAACTTTACCATCATTTGTTTCAAGTGCAAAAAATGCTCTCAGCACATGGGAGAGGAAAGCAGTTGTGGAAGATGTTACAGAGGTGTCTGTATTTCAGTAATTTAACTGTTGTTTTCATTGGAAGACAAAAGCCTAAACTTAAAGCAGAGGATGTGATTTTCCTCACATTTTTTTCTGACAAAATAATATCTTAAAACAATTCCAGACTTTAATCAGAAATATTTA
Organism: Peucedramus taeniatus; assembly: GCA_013400575.1. Lineage (NCBI taxonomy): Eukaryota > Metazoa > Chordata > Aves > Passeriformes > Fringillidae > Peucedramus > Peucedramus taeniatus. Next base: position 11,230 of record WBNO01014666.1, on the reverse strand, counting down.
TTAATAATAAATGGTGGTAGACTGGACTTTGCCACTCCAGGTATTAGGTATCACTTAATTCTAAGAAGAAATATATCTTATAAAACAAGAAATGTACACATAAAAATGAATCCTCTATGTGTTAGTATGTGTCGATGTATGTATATTACATTTAATGTAATTGAAGATATTTTAAGATATATTACTTAGAAAATTGAAGTATGAAAACTGCTTCAAGACCGGTGCAAGGTGTATCAAAATGGTATAAAGTGCAAATTAGTGGGTTTAGAAACATGAAAGAGATGTGTTTTATCATGAGCAGGGTAGGAAAATAACATTCCTTATTTGATATCTAGTATAACACAAATAAATTAATGCTTGAAAATTAAACTGCACTGAGATAGGAAAACAGAGACAGATGCCAAATAAGAATTCTTCCATGTCCTTAGACCAAACCACTGACTAGATATCTCACACTCCCAAGCAAGCTATGCTCTGTTTGGATTGCTCTCTGTAACAACATCTCCCATGCAGTAAGAAGAAGGACTTGACTACCTATCCCAGGAACAAAAATACCTTGCTTCAGTTCACTGCTGACAGCTTCAGGTCTAAAACAGAACAAGACAATACTATCCACGTAGGAAAGTTAAACAGGAAAAAAAATATTGAGAAAATGGAGAAGAAAAGGTGTTTTAAAGACATGAAACCTAAGAAATCCTTCTAAATAAAGTCACAGGTACATTAAGAGTACATGAAGTAAACTAAGTAGTTGCTATATGTACTTCGATCTTGTATGCTGTAGGTATAAGTATAAATGGTCAAGGGCTACTGAGAATGGAAAACCCAAATTCTCATAGTTGCTTGACTAACAAGTCACTTTCATGGCAGGACGTACAAAACACTTAGAAATTAGGTACAGATAGCCCTTATATCTGTGTTTCTTCATTATCTGCCTGCTTGAAAATTAAGGAGTGTGTTCATAATAAATTACAGATTTTAAGTAATTGGAAAAAAATTATAGCTTTACTACTTGGCATCATTTACAGTTATGGACACAGTTAACACCTGTGCTGTTTAACAAGAAGTTTATGTTCTTTACCACCAGGAAAATTCACTTTCAAGATCAGGGCAATAAAATATACTAAAAGAATTTCCCACCTAATGCATATGAGTGAGAATTTAGATCGTCAGCTTGTAGGCATTTTGGAAATATTAAATGAGATATAGCACTGGGGGTGGTTTTATAGCTAAAAAGCCTTGCAAATATCTAAATCCTGGAAAACCTTGGGTAATGTGCTGTGGTGAAATGAAGTTCTCTAACTCCTTGTAAGTAGTTCTGTATTTCTGGTCAGAGGTCAAAAAAAAATGCCTGTTTAACATCTCAAATCTTGATCAATTCTATGTTAGGAGAAATGTGGCAACAAGGTGTTGGGATATGGGAAGCGGTATGACCACAGCTTGAAAGATGTAGGAAGCATCACTCAGCATCCCAGTACTTGTGAATTAAGTCCAGGTGTTATGTGCACGTTACTAGAGATTGCTTCGAAATCTGAAAGGCAACTTTTATTTGGTTTCTTATTACTGAAAGTGGGACTTACTTCGAAAGCTATACTTCGAAATATTTTATCTATGAAGGCTATATTGTAGTTCTAAATCAAACATATTTAGGTTATGAATTTTGTGTCCCAAGTATTGGAAATTATGCTTTGAAAGAATTTCAGAGACTGTTGAATGCTTAAGGTGTCATTTGTCCATTTTGCAGCTCAAATGGGAACAAATAAAAATTGTAGTGGTGTGTGTTTTGTTTGATTTTACCTGACTCTTTCACTGCTGTATTTTGGGAGGGTTGTAAAGTTATGGTTTGCCCCATTTTCCCCCTGTCCCTTCCCCTTAGGGTGGTTTTTGTCCAGGTTTTCCCGCCACTCGGGGTGTCCATCAACCTGTTCCTCCCCCGCTTTCCCCCCGTTTCTGCTAAATCATTCCCAGTTGTCCTGCCCCCCTTCATGTCAATTAAGTTTTCTCTGCCCAGCTTGTTCTCGAGGTTTCTGTGTCAGTCACCTTGTCCCCCATGTATGGTTTGTTGTGAGGGTTTTCTCCCACCCCTATGTTTTCCCTATTGGTTCAGTTAAACCTATCGTCATCCCTATGTACCCACCTCCCTGAGTCAGAGGTTTGATAAGCTCTTGCTGAGACTTGGGTGTGGCCACTTCGTCTTGTCTCTTCAAGGAGATTAAAGCTCTTTGGAATACCTTGACGGAGTGTCCGGCTCCTGGCTTTCTTTATCTCGGGACTCTGGTGGCTTTTCTCTGCAGCTGAGCCCACGCAGCTGCCCTGACCCACACCGCAGCCTCAGGGGAGGTTTTGGGGTGGCCTCGTGTGGCTCCCACCGCCACAAAGGGGCTGGCCAGCCGGATTCCCCACCTCGTGGCGGCGAGGAGAAGCCGCAAAAAATCTTTTAAATCACAAATATGAATTCTGATGCCTATAATTTGAGATTGAATAGTGGCCAGCAGCTGAAATTCTGCTCCATTTTCAAAAACTCACTATTCCTATTGAACAAAAGCAATGGGTCTTACTTTAAAGACTGTACTATTGTAGGTTTGATTATCAACTCTCTCTCACACGCACACAAACAAAACAAAAGTGGAGTAAGACAAAACAAACCACCAGAAAATCCACTTCACAGCTGGATATTTCATTGAGCTGCTCAGTGTACTGAAGATTCTAATGTGACAGAAAAGCTCGAGTTTTATGGAAACTAACTTAACAATCATTCCAGATATCATCTTTGTCATGATAGCAGGTGAAAAATCTAGACTGTGTGAAGGCTGCAAAGGAAGCAGTCATGAAGGGAAGAATAGTGAGTGTTTAGGTGAAGTGAGGTGATAAATGAGACGTATATTCAGCAGAATGGGCCCCCAACGTGTACTGGCGATACCATCATGGTGAAACAGTGGCACAGCCAGCCAGAGAGGTTGTGGGTGCCTGATCCCTGGCACTCAAGGCCAGTGCCCTGAGCAACCTGGTCTATGATGTCCATGCTAATTGCAGGAGTGTTGGACTTGATGACTATTAAAAGTCCCTTTCAACCTAAACTATTCTATGATTCTGTGATTTAACCCATAATTTAATAGTTAATATTAAATAAAAGTCAAAAGGAATTAAGACAGTAGTACCCCATACTGTCCTTGTAGGACCAGACTTCCTCTATCTGTTTTTACTTCTCAAAGAGAGAAATCTTAGAGACAGGTTTATACTGGATTGATGGCATGCATGAGACAAGTATCTGTGACAGACAGTAAGACAGTATTTCAATAATCTTTTTTGACTAGATAGCAGAAAGAGATTAAGTGGAAGTTTGCAGTAACAGATAAGTATATCCCAAGAGGTTAAAAAAAAAAAAAGGGAACTGACCAATTAAATGAAAAAATACCGAAAAATATCATTAATTCAAGGTAACATTTTACCAAACTGAACTTTAGCTGCAAGGCTGCATTAATGATCTGGGTGTGGGGGACTAAACAAAATATGTTTACATTATAGGTTTTCCAGTCTATGGATAAACATTGTTGACCTTTGCAGGGCAAATTTTTGAGACAGGAGCTTACAACTCCATGTTTCTTTGTCTGAGGATAATAAGCACAAAGTGACATTTTAGAAAAAAAGGAAATTTTTTTTGGGAACAAAAAAAAAATGTAGAAAACCTCCCTGACTCTGTGAAATTTGCATTTAACTATTAATATGATTATTAACTGTGCAATAATTTCTTTATAGTCAAAGTTAGTTGTTAAATGGTTGCATTATATATATGTTATATGTTATGTTCATTTTAACAGGTCATAGTTTTCTATTAAAAACATTATTGTTTGCAGTATATGAATTTTTGATTTTATAAGGATTTTATTATCTGTAATCTGTTAAGAACAAGAATTTTCTCCCAAAATCAGAGTCAAGAATACTGAGTTCATAGGGTCTAGATGCTCATAAAATTTTTGTTTCATACACTATTGAACTTAGACCTTAAATTTTATGAGTAATATTCCTGTCTCAAAGGTTATATCCTTGAACCAGAGATAAGCACATTTTTGAAGATCGTATAAAGAAAATATTGTGTAGGTGTCAATTTAAAGTCACTTTGAATTTGAATTCAGTGCCTTCAAACTAAGAACTTTTTCCTCTTAAGGGCTTAGAAAAGCTCAAAATTTGTTGATAGCACCATTAATACACATTAAATATCCATATTTTCTCAGCATATGGAAAAAGGCCACATAGCTCAAAATTATTTCCTGTTTAGATCACCTGAGAACTTTGAATAGAAATGTAAGTAAATGAAAAACAGATTAAACAGCACTTAAGATATGTTCCCATTTACGTAATTTAGTCTGTGTAGCCTGATAGTCACCCAGGTTGCTTTTATAGCAAATGGAGAAAAAACTAGAAATGGATCTCAAAATGGAAATTCATTCAAGCCTAAAGGATGGGTTAGGTTATCTTGAATAGACTCCCAACAGAGACCAGACTAATTGCCTCTTGGAAACACTTTCAGTTTACTAGAGAGGTAGTTAATGTGCTTAGTTTAGAACAGAAACATATTTTAAGATTTCCTTTATAAATCCACTTTTAGACAGTTTCTGATGATAATCCATTGCCACACTGTCCAACTTTACTTCAGTTATTGTTATAAATAATTGATTTGGAATATATTTTAAGTATATTTGCCCTGTCTCTTTAAACTTGGCTTAGTAATTCTTGCTTTGATTTTCTCCCAAAGAAGGATTTCTATAAAATTTCTTTTTTTTTCTCTCAATTTGAATTAAAATCTGAATAATAATAATCTTATTTCTCTAAGGTTTTGATCCTCAGTTTAAAAAAAAAGATTATGTTTTGTAAATAAAAAAATGTAAAATTATTTAGATGTGTTTTCTGATATTTATTGTTAATAACAGAAGATCTATAATTTATAACACTATCAAAACTACACAGACTTGACATTAAAAAACCCCAAAAAATATTTTCTTTTCAATCCACAGATTATGGGAACAGGCAGTTATTTTTAGTAAACCTCTCAATTTCCATTTCAAAAAATTAATTTCGTAATTTCTGTTTCTATGAGAACCATTTTCTATGCATTCTAAGCTCCAAAAAAAGTTATTTTACTCCTAAATCCACTCTACAAAGTGGATTATTTCTTCAAAAATAAAGCAAATTAAAGCATTCTGATTGGGTATTTTAAATTTCTTATTATGACATTGAACAACAAAGCCCAAAATGTAATAAGCTAGGTAATGCATTTGAGATTATTTTCAAATCTTTCCCCAAAGAGGTTGCTGGATCCATTCAGTGTAGCAGCATAAAATATAAATGAAGTCATTTATGAACTGCTGTAACTCAAATCCTGTTCCAGGCCAGTGCTGAAAATTAGACCTAGTCTCATGTTTTCCTCATATTGGGGAACATAAATAACATTGTTTGCTAGCACATTGGCAAAAAATTACTAAGTTCAAAAGAAAAAATAAAGGAGAAAAAAGTATTGAGCTATTTGTAATGGTTATATTAAAATACAAAATCATCCTGAACGTCTTTCCTCTCAAACAGCCTATGGCTGTTTACAGTAACTACATGATATGAAAGTGAAAATTGTGCTCTCTTGGAGAAAATAGTCTGAACTTAGGTTAGATAAATCATGAATACTGCAGAATGTAGATACCAAATTTTTTTCAGAAGGATTTATACTGAGACGCAGAAAAGCAAAAAGAGGTAGTTGGACCTTGTTTTTAACAAGGTCTTTAAAAAGTAGAAATTCAGAATCATTATGTAACTTTTTTTTATTTTGATCTTATTTTCATGAGACATCTAAGCAAAGTCCTCATTTGAAGAAGTAGAAGGGGTTACAAATTCAGAAGTTCTCTTGGCATTCAGAGTTCAACTAAGAATTATATTTAATACAGTAGTCCTTGTTTTAATTTGTATTGAAAATACCATCTGCCTCTCAGTGCAATTGCACTGTAAGATAAAATAATTCTTTTTGTTTTTTTCCCCCTGTATTTCATTTACATTCCCTTTACATTTGCATAAAGTCTTTGACATTGCAGTTTACTTACTATTAGTCTGATAGCTTACAATTATAGTTTCAATAAAATTAACACTACAATCCAAAAAATCAAAAAAAGTCTTTTACTTCAGTTGGAAAGATACATAGGTATCTGCTGTGAGCATCATTTTACAGGGAGAATGGGAATGGAAAGGAGTCCTTAAGTAATGGAATACTGGTCCAGACCAGACCTTTGGAAATTATCCAGTCCACTGTATCAGAGGAGGACTATCTGCTAAGTCAAACCAGCTTGCAGTGGGTCTTTCCAGTACAGCTGTGAAGATCTCCAAACATGTACACTCCCCAGCCTCTCCGAACAACCTGTGCCAGTGTGTTACTACACTTACGAGGAAGAAATATTCTGGTTTTCTTTTATGTAACCTGAATTTCCTTTATTGCATTATGTGGTCATTGCTTTTTATGTTTTTGATGTCGACCATCAAGTAAAGTCTTTTCTTTATCCTCCCGTTAGTAAGTGAAAACAAACATTAGATCTCCACTTAATCACTTAATTCTTCAGCCTGAACAAATTCTATTTATATATCAGGTGCTCTGACCCCTTAAACATCTTGATGGTCTTCCACTGACTTGTTCTAGTCTGTCAATGTCTTACAGTGGCAATTCTAAAATTTTATATGATGTTCTAAATTTGGTCTCTAAGTGTCAAAGAAGAAGAAATAAACACTCCTTTTGATCTACTGACTACACTTGAGGTTAACCTTCACTGGTGCAAGGGTACATTGCTGATCTATGCACAATTTTTGTCTAGTGAGACTACTATATCCTTTACGCAAAACTACTTTTGCCTCACTCAGCCCCAAGCATGCACTATTGCATGGAGTAACTCTGCCTCTGGTGAAACAGTGCATTTGTTTTTGCTGAGCTGTGTGAGCTCATCTTAATGTCACCCATGAAACTGCTGAGGATGCAGTCTACCCTACTGTCTGATTTGCTAATGATGATTTTAAATAGTATTGATGCCACCATAGTCCCCATGAGAAATGTCCTTATTACTGGATACCTGTCCAAATTTGAACACTTAAACTCTACCATTATCTGCATCATACAGACATTTTCCTCCCCAGCTGATAGTCCAACCATACAGATCATATTTCTTCAGTGTGAGTGCTCCTGTGTCCCTGTCACATGAAAAGAGGAGGTTTTTTCTATTCTTGTTGTCTGGAGATTTCCTCAGCCCTTAGTGTTTGATTTTAATCTATCCCCAGGAAAGCCAAGACTTGTGCTGACCAGTCTGTCACAGTCTTGTTAGGAGGACCCTCCACAGAGCAGTCCTGCTGGATTGGAGGCTGGTTCCACTTAGGGACATACACCAGCAGTGTAAAGGAGACCCCTCAGTGGGTCTTTCACTTGATTTGATAATGTTACCCACTGCCAGTGACTGCCAGCACTTATGAAGGACTCCAACAATTTACATAATAACACTCTATTAATATAAAATTATGACAGGTTAAAGTTAGAGGATTGTCAGTGTCTGAAGTGTGGTTTATCTGCAGTAGGTGTCCATATGGAGTAAGTTTTAGCCTGCTGACTGATGCCAGTAGTTGCAAGGGAGTCCTCCTCATCTTCTCCCCAATCTAAATAAGTACATTATTTGTATACTGCTTCTCTATGCTTAGGTGGAGCATGAGTGACTTTAGTCATAAACACCTTTGTCACTGATTGGTACAAAATTCTTTAATTTCACTTTTAAAGATACAGTCAAAAAATACAAAGCACATGGCCAGTGAGGGCTGGGCATACCCTGAGGGCAGGTAAATTTAGAGAGTGTGTTAATCTTATAATTAGGCTATGATGAACTAAGTTCATCCAAGGACAATGATTTTGCCACAGCAGTTGGCTCAGCAGCAGGATCTTTTGTCTCCCTTGGCTGACGGGTATTATGCAGTTTCTCAGCTGCTAAGTGCTGTTGAGTTCCCCTCCCTTCAAGGATTTCAGCAGAATCTGGCTGAGGAGTTTCCGCGCCGTTCCACCCTCTGTTGCATTACCCTTAGCAGGTGCTATGGTTGGAGTTTGTGCTGTGGGGTATCAGTTTCAGGGAATGGTTTTCGAGCACACCAACTGCATTCCACCCAGGAAGTAGCAGCTGCATTTTACTCTATAATTTTACTCTATAATTTCCATACCTTTATAAATTCTGTTAGGATGTGAATATAACCCCTTAGTTTCCTCTAATTTTATCCCCCAGCCATTTTTCCACAAGGTCCCCAGCCATCTTTCCACAGTTTCTTAATCAGTAGTCTTTCAAATTTCATTTCTAATCCATAACGACTCACAGAGGAAGAAGTTTAGGTTTTTATCTGAAGGGAATATTTGGTTAGTCACTGAATGAATTAGAATACCTCTTTGCTGTAATGCAATCCCTTGAATATGCGATACAAGAAAGGCAGAACTGTTTAACATGTGATAGTAATAGTCTTCTATTTCTTTCTCTGTCTATCCATTTGGCTTTCAAAAGAAAATACATGAGGCATACTTAAAGCAAATGGGGCACCATGATTAATAAGGACATCACACAGAGAAACATAAAACTGCCCTGTCTCCTTCATCTGTTCTTTTGGTGCAGTGATTAACCTTTGAGTTTATGAGTATTTTTGCACTTGTCTCAGATAAAATATTTTATGACTTCTTACCTCCCAGGCAACTTGGATTAAACTTATCAGGTCTGGGAAGATAGTGGCCCATAATGACTGTTCCCTCAGAAATCATATCTACCTCCTCATCACATTATCAGATCATTTTTTGCGCAAAACAGATGGAAACATCAAGACAAGAGACAAGACAACTTGTTAAGGTCACATTCCACCTTCCTATACATCATTCATGCTTAATTGATTCCCAACCCTTCCTGAGATAAATTGCCATACATTACGAGAGCTGAGAATATGAAAAGATCATTTTCTTTTCCCCATTAATTCTCATTTGGAAAGGATTTTTTCTTTGCTAAAGTTGCTTTGACAGTCTGCTTGCTAATGACTTATCACTACCTATCAACAAAGAAATAAGGCAGAAGCAAATAGACTTATCTTTTGACAAAATTATTTCTCTCTGACCCAGTATTTTGCATATTCTGCTCTTGGTGTCAGAAAGGAAAAAATAATTTAAAAGTAACAAACAAAACAAAACACAAACAACGCTGCCCCCATAAAAACTCCAGAGAAAGCAAAGAGATTCAAAATAAGTGACAAGACAGAGCCCAAAAGATTGTGCAGGTGAGCAGTTTAAAATATACACAGAATAAGACTCATCACTGTTTTAGGAAAGCTGCTTAGCTTCCCCTTCACACCTACATGACACCTCCCCTTCTACACTGTACAAAGAAGCAAATCATTTTGATGTATGTCTCCTGAACACGGTGGATGAAAAATTGAGTATCAAACCTGAACTTGCTCTAGACCTCCTAATCATTTAGGGACATTTGAGGAACATCAGGGGCAACAACAACAACAAAAACAACAACAAAAATGCAAGCTGTGAACATTGTTACCAAGGTTCTTGGACCTTTCTGTCTTTTCTGAATATGTTTTTTCTTCTAATTTCAAACAAATATAATGTTTAGGAGTTTCTATCTATAAAGTTTTAATATACTGATAAAGGAATAGACATATCAGGGTGGAATGCTGGACTCAGTCTGCACACAGGACTGCAAAGTGATCGTCAAGGATCTTAAAGCCTAAGTTTCCTCTAGCTGCAACACTGAAAACTATAAATGCTAACCCAAAAACTTCAGATAGCAGCCTGGACAGAGAATATCTTATTTGTAATCCATACTAGTATAAAAGAAATGCATTCTTGGATGTGGAAATCTGGTGCCTGGAAGTGCATTACTCCACCCATATCTCTTCTCCTCAAGCTCTTCTGCTTGAGCTATAAGAAAATAAGGGGATAGAATTCTCTGCTGACTTTATAGTGCTTCATAAATAGTTTACATAAAACATAGAAAAGTACTGAAAGTGTTCCTGGCCTTTATAATATTGTCAGGTTGTATTCAATAGGAATCATGAGTATGTTAAATTTGAAAATGTTCCCACATATGAACGGCCCTGCATCCCAATTTGCCATCAGCTACATTTTGAATTTTGGGGCCTTGAACTATCATTTCAAACCATCCCTGTGTTTTCAACTCATACATTAAAAATTGCATCAGTACATAAGACTATACCGAATATCACACATAAGGATTACTCCCTATATTGTGCATTTCCTCTTTTGGAACAGAAACCAGATGTTCCTTGGTGGGGTAATTTGGAAGTAGAATGGAGACAAGGATCTTTTTTGGTTACTGTTACTAACACCTGCTTCATTTCCTTCAGCAGCCTCAGGACCCTTTCATGTGCACTAAAAAGAAGGGGAGAGGACAAGAAGGAAAACCAGGGTCTCTGTTTGCTCTATGCATTTCAAAGAGCAGTTTCACGTATCAGTTTGCTGTGGAGAGAAGTATCATCTTTGTACTTCTGTTTCTGGCAGAAATATAAAGCATAAGCTGTGAAAGCCTCCTTGTATTTTCCCCAGAGCACAGCCATTTAGATGTAAACTCTTACAGCTTCATTGCAAGACACTTCATGCAGAGGAACTGTCAGGTCAGAAGAGGAGAAAAAAATGAAACAGATGAATTTGCTTTGCAGTTTCTCAGTGGGAGAGCTCTGCTGAAATGCTAGTCCAGCTCTACTGGTTTCTGCATCAACAGATGGCAGACAACATTCCTTGTGTTTGCGTCCCATTTGGTAAATCACAGGTCACATCTGGTCTGGCCTCTGTTCGTTCTGAACAGATGGAAGGACACATTAGTTATCGATTGCAACAAGGAAATGCGGAGATGATGGGGAGGAGTGGACGTGGTGGGGAGAAGGAAGGTGAGAAGAAGTTAGAAATAGAAAAGGCTAAATGAAAGATTTAATAAAGGAGAGAAGAATTTTAAATGTCCAGTACAAACAAGTAACACAACTGGTCATAACTAAACGTGGCAAAGCAGCAATATGTAGATAAATGGTTATTAGAAATTATTGCAAGATGTAATGTGTTGGAGATTTTTTATGTGGTCTCCTACCAAAGGCTGTTAAATGAGAAATTTAAAACCTGTTTTCAGGCATAATCTCTTTCTACACAAGATATAAAATAAAAATCAGAAAACACACAGAGAAA
>WBNO01014664.1:0-11230 GCA_013400575.1 Peucedramus taeniatus | reverse complement strand
AAATCCAAGAAAAAGTAATCAGTACTTCCAAATTATTTAATGCACCGTTAATGACTATGTTATTATAGCTTGCAAAATGCTTTTTAAAATCACAAGTGATGATTTAAAAATGCTCACACTTATGGCAATGCACACAGACTCCTCTTAGGAATTGCTTATTACATTGGTAATCAGCATCCGTACTATGGCAGATTTTGTGCATGTTATCACACCCGTAAGAACAAAAAAATTAATCTCTTATTCTTCTGTTTCCCAAAACCAATCAGCAGTGAAAAGTTACAGTCTAGTTAGCCAGTGTTACCAGAAGCCAGGCAGAATATTCTCTTCTAGGTGAATGAGTGCTAGTACCCATTCATATTTTGGCACAAGCTTGTTCATTAGCAGCTTGACATTAAAGCAGAACAGCAGCTTTCTGCAATAATGACCTACTGTGTTATTTTAATATGAAGTGTGTTTTGGACACCGAAGAAAGAAAAAAAAAGGGAATATTAAAACATATTACAATTTTTCCTTATGATGCTTCAAAACATGTAATTGAATGCATTAGATAAACAAACATGCACAGCCAAAGTATAACTAATTTCCTTGGGAATAGCCTTCTATTTTGCAGATGCATTGGAGGCTTGGAGTCTTATAAAGAAGCACTTTGGAGAATGATGAAGATTAGATTTTGTTTTGTTTTCTCTGAATATTTGTTGCAGGGAATACAGGCTCTTGAGAAAAAATATGCTTTTCTGTTGGCCCTCATTTTTCCCAGCAGACAATAGCTGCTACTGTCCAGCATTTAAATGACCTTTGCCCTGCCCTCCTACTTTGTTTCCCTTAGGAATGTCATTCATCCTTTTGTAACACTTTGCAACTCATTATTGCCTTACTTTTTCCTGCCACTTTTGTTCTGGTCTTTAAAGAGAACATATACACTGTTTCAGTCTAAGGGAAAAAATTGAAAAGAAAATCATTAGTACTTGGGAGAATGACCAGAGATAAATATTCATGTTGTACTTCAATGTAATCTGAGTTTTTACCCATAAATTTACCAAAAGTAGTTAGTGAACTAGCTGTAGATACAATTGATTACCACATTAAATACAAAATTTAAGGATGTTTCTATTTTTCCTCATTATCTATTCTCTCTCATTGATCCCATATCTTCGTTAACATTTCATCATGTATTTGTAAGGGAAAGGAGGTTGCACCCCCACCCATCTCAAACCAGTCTATATGAGATCTTCATACATTCACACCTTTCCTTAGAAAACCTGAATTTGTTTAGGAGAGGCATAATATTTATCTACACTAACAGTTTTCACAACATATTCTCACTGTTGCCATTGCTTTTTCTAATACACAGATACAGAGGAACAAAGGCAGACCTCCTGCTTTTGTAACACACCTATGCAGCTGAATATTAGAGGAGACTGAAATTCTTTTAATAACCACTCCTCATGCATATAGAGGTACAGTATGTTTCTTTGAAAATTTCTTAGAAAAAGTACCTGAAAAGAAAAATTTCAACTTAAGAGTCAAAAGCATAAATGACTCGACTTCCTCAACAACTATACAAGAACATCATTTTCACAGTCAGCCACACAGACTAATAACATTTTCCTTGACCACAGTTCTTTGCCTAGGAGTAGTAAAAATACTGGTAATAAAACACAAAAGTATCCAAAGATTACAGGAAAGTGGCAGCTACAAAAGTGCAAAATTTTGAACTACTTTAGAACTCCTACATATTGAAATATACTTTGGCAATCAAACCTTATAACTTTCAGAAATACATAAAGTGGGAATACAAAGCTTAAAATAAGCAGCTTGAATAATTCTTCTAAAAAACAAGCATTACAAGGAAACATTTACAAAAATTTACTGTTACAAAAATTATACAGAACATTATAAACAACACATTGACAATTTAGTTAACCCAATGAGATACGCAAAATTTAAACCACTGCCAAAACAAAAATAGATTTCTAGAGGATATAGTTGGGGCAACACAAAAATGATTCAAAATTACAACTATCTACTGTGAACCAGCAACCCTGCAGGAAAAAATATATCTTCTCCTTTTCTTTTAATTCACCAGATTATTTCTCCCCATGCTGGTGCTATACACTAGCAAGAAAAATGAAGTCTCTGTTTCCAGTTTTCCTTTTATTTATAGTTCTGTGCCTCCCGGAGCTCACAGCCACACGAAATGAAAACTGCCACTGGAAACATTGCAACATCGTGTCAAATCACACAGTTACTTCCACATCCCGCCCAACTGTGGAAAACCAGACCTCTCTCCTATAAAAGGATAGCTCATATGTTGCATATGGTATTTCATTCTTTATATTTTTTCTTTACTGATTTTTTCAATCCCTCTTAATAACCCAGCTGCCAGTCACCGTGCCAGTAACCAGTTTCATACAGCCATGAAAGCCAGTTACTGCCTAACATCAGGATTTAAAATCGACCCTCCTGCAATATATCCCTCAATTCAAAAATCTCAACTTTTGCAAACAAATAAGTGCAAAGATCAGCCCAAATCATCTACTGCTTTGCCAACTGGCTCCTCATTCCTCAGGCTGAAATCCTTGGCAGTTTGGCAGAGATGGTCTTGTCTGCCTTCCAGCTGCCTGCTGGGATGAGCAATATTTACCATCTTACTCTTCAATCACAGGGCAACAAATAACAGCGTGAGTTAAAAGGCGACCAATTCCCATTCTGGCAGGAGTATTTGAACTGCTGTCTTCAGGGAAAAAATTCAAATAGCCTCCCACGTACTCACCAAAACTCAACGTTAAGAGCAGCTTTAATCTTTTGGATGCAATAGTGAAAATCTCCAGCCACTTCAGAGGAGAAGAAGTCAACAGCCTAACAGTGTGTCTTCTCCAGAGCCCAGCTGCCGGCAGCACACAAACCTGCTCTGCCATGAGTTCTCTTTCTGGAAAACTGTTCAGCATTTCAATGCTGGAACACAATAATGTGAGTCACTCTATTTAAAGCATGGTTTCATTTCAGATTAAAAGGGGGAAAAAATAATTTTACATTTTACAATTACCATCTTACATTTTATGTTCATACATGATCATTTAGGATTAGATATGCACAGGCCTTAGTGCTTAAAAAAATATTATAAATTCATCTCTGCACAACTCAACATGTGAAGTAAGTTTTGCACTATCAGACAAAAAGCAATTCCGAACATATTTAGTGTGATTTAAACTCCATTTGATTTTTCAACTGCATTAGCTATAGACAATTTATACAGTTTCCTCATTAAAATGTCCCATCTATTCTAACAACATATAATGAAAGGTTTCTGGCTAACACCAAATAACAAATCTAAACTAAAACAAGAATGTCTAATTAAGAACTGGAAAATGATGAAATCAATTTCAGTTTGCCTTACTTTTTTATTAAAATAGGCACTTTTTTCAAATAAAACACCAGAGAGAAGTAAAAATTAAATTTACTGTGTCACAAGATTTTACAATAACTAACAAATTGAAACTGGAAAAAATAATTGAAAAAGTCAATGTATTTTAGACCTTCTCACTACATGTCCCCAAAAGGTACAAAACAAGTCTGCTTTTAAAGGTCAGATGATAGCATCATGCATACATGATAGATCATATACTTTCCCCATGTTTCAATAAAATAAGAACAAATTTTACAAAAAAACTCCTCTAAATATTTAAATTTCTTAATTTAAAAGTGATATTTATCTTAAAAATGTAGTTAACTGTAACAGCCATTGAAAAAGTTGTGCATTTTGGTTATTATGGGGCTTTATTTCAAGTAGCACATCTGCTTACAAAAAAACCATCCTCAGTTTTAAACAAAAATACTAGATGCCACAGTTCATGGTTTACATTTGCTGTATCAAAATTTGCCTAAAGCAACCCAAATGTTATTCTATTCCTATTTTAGATAAGTGTAGTAACTCATAACAGCATGAGATGCTAATAGATTGTAAACAAGGATAGCAAAACCTCTGAATTTTAACAGTTGGGACTGTTAGTAGCACCAGAACATAATGCTACTTCTCTGATCACTTCAAAAAAATTTGACAGGCTGTTTAACATCACACTCTGAAATTATACATACACATTGAATTTTAGCAAACATAATACTACAGAATTTTTACAACTAGGGTGCTAATGTACTCAATTGGTTAATTCAACTCTTTCTATTCCACAGGATAAGACTTGGTACACTTAACTTCCAGATTTCACTAATTAGCCCAAAGTAAAGCACTGAGCTCTGTAGGGATATCATGCTTATTAATGATCAATTCAAGGATAGCTGGACTTCAAAAGAAGCACCATGCTAAAGAGAAAAAAGTCCTATTTGTGTACATGGTAGCAAACAAGTCTGAAGAAACCTATAAAATACCACAAATGTTAGGAAACATTCACTATAAAGTGAAATTCATACAACATAATTTACAAAAACATGAAGAAATTGAACAGAAGTTTGATTTTATTCTAATATGCATTATAACATAGAAAACCTAATGTTGAAACTATAGTTACTATACTTCACTCACAGCATGCTCTGTAGTGATTTAGTACTTCTCTAAGCTTTTATCCATCTCAGCAGAGTAAGCTGAAATACACATAAATCCAAGATTTTAAAAACTATTATAAGATCATATAACGCAAGTAATTAAGGACTGCACATGAAAAAGGCTAAAGACAAGACTCTATGCTAGTTTAATTACAGCTTTCTGAAGTGAATACTCAACTGTGTATTACAAAAGCTGTATATGTTCAGCTAGAATAAGCAAAAGACCATTTTTTCTGTTTACTGAATGCATAGTAGAAATACTTTAACATTAATTTAAAAGGAAAAATCACAAACACAGCACACTATACAGGTGATCTAGTTTATGCTAAAAAAATCTGATTTATATTGCTGTAATCTACAGGGAGGTTGTAACCATTTTTGCCAAGATTTGTCTATGGTTTTTTAATAGTCTGTTTGCCATTGGGAAATTTCTATGAATTCCATTTCATCAGTACAATTATTTCTATTTCAACAAGTGTGCAGATACAATCTTAAAAAACTCATTTATGAGTTTAAGTAAGCAACCTTAATTTCTTGTATTACAGAGTTTGAGAGCAACATATATAATTTCAAAAATACCACACAATATTCTAGTGCAAATACCATCACTATGCTGTACTTCCATCTTTGAGATTTTTTATCACACCCACAAAGAAGATCTAAATGTGTTAAAAACCAAATGTTTTGTAAGCACACAAACTATACATGCTCATTTCATTAAAAAAAAAGAGATATGCAGGGCTTCTGGAAAGACAAAAATACAACAGAGAAGAGACCTGCTCCACTCACTACTTAAAAAAAATATTTTTTAACACCAAATTAGGCCTCAAAACACAGTTAGATATATCATGTCCAAAAGCCAGCTCCGTTTGTAACTACTAGTTAACTCATAGCCATACAAATCCACTACTGAAATCAGTAGTAATTTCCATAAGAAACCACAGAATGGTTTGGGTTAGAAGAGACCTTCAAGATCATTTGCCTACAACCATGGGCAGGGACACCTTTTACTAGACCAGATTGCTCAAAGCCCCTTGAATATCTCCAGGGATGCGGCATCCACAANTGGGTCATCCACAACTTTTTTGGGCAACCTGTTCCAGTGTCTCACCACTCCCACAGTAGAGAACTTCTTCCTAATACTTAATGCAAATTGACCGTCTTCCACTCTGAAGCCACTCCCCCATGTCCTATCACTCCACATCCTTGTAAAGAAGTCCTTCTCCAGCTCTCTTATAGGCTCCCTTCAGGTACCAGAAGGTTGCTCTAAGGTCTCCCTGGAGCCATCTCTTCTTCAGACTGAACAACTAAAATTCTCTCAGCTCATCTTTATAGAAAAGGTCTTTCACCCCTCTGATCATAAAAATATAAATATTTGCTTGTGTAAAACAGTACTACTTAGAATCCTTGTTTCAAGTGTAGCAATTTTTTGCTAAAAGTTGGCAATCTTTTTGTAAATTACAACTGAGATATCTAGTTGCACAAGCTAGAGAAATGCACTATTTCTCTTTTAGGGTACATGGATATTTCCTCATTCCATTATCTAAATGCAGCACAAGATGATTTCGGACTCGCCTTAATCTTAGGTATCAAGTAAATAAGCAATGAACAAAATTTTTTTTAAAAAGGAAAAAAATAATATTATATTAATTTCACAGATCAAGAACTAAAGACTAATTCAAGCTCTCTGGAAGCTATTACCACAGCATCTAAAATGTTATTGCTTCTATTTTCTACTCCACTTTCCTGCTGAAGATTACAGTCCATTTGGCAAGGACAATAGGAAAAAACCCCACGTGCTAGCTCATCAGCAAGTACAGTTCATAACCTGCCCATTAGCCTAAGCTGACTTTATCAGTAACCTTCAGCAGAAAACAGGAGTAATAACAGTTGGAACTGCTACAGATAAACCTATCAAAGATCATGATTCAGCACACAAAGTGATCTGCCCAATGTCATATATCTAGCTTAAGAGCTGGAACTTAACCGTAGCTTACAGTCATAACTAAAAGACAGCTCTCATTAACGTACTTTATTCCCGAGGGTAAAAAATGAAGTTTCTGAATTCATCCTGTAAATTTCAAGAGTTTTTTCTGAGTGCTTCCAGTCTTCTTTTCCATAATGTCCAACTCCACCCAAGCCTACAAAGAGTTAGAAAAACTCCACAGCTTACCAAGAATACTCTTTCTTGCAATATAGAATTTTTTCAAATTGACATACTGTAATATTTTCATATGTCTGGGCTGGGGAGCAACCTTGACCACAGGAACCTGAACTGAAAGAATACTTCTAAATTTGGTCTAGAACACTGATACAAACTCATCTCTTTCAGCAAATTCAGTTGGAGTTGATTCTTTTACCAATCGTAGTATGCTCAATTTGCTTTATTTTAAAAAGTATTAATTCATCAGAGGTACCTTGTATATGTAACACTGGCTGAACATATAATACACTGATTAATATTTATGAATGTATGAATACAATGGTTACTAAATATAGCAGTATACTGACAGTGTTGCTCTGCCTCCATCTTCACCTACTGGCTGAAGTGAAAATAACTTCCTAGTACAACCTATTATTTGCTCGAAAGGAAACGAGTGTCATCCTGCCTCTGAAAACATGTCATATCCATCCTGCCTCTGAAAACATGTCATTTTCACAGCTTGCTACACTTACTCCAGTGGACAGCAGGTTAAGCTACTCAGATAAGAAACTTTAGCAGAGAAGGCAAAAACAAGTGAGTGGTGTGTAAAATGCATCATGACTACAGGAGACAGTTGTGCATCAGATTCAATCAACTCTCCTCGATCCACTCAAATGTACTTGTTGAGAATAACAGGCCTCAACTCCCCATCTGCTGGAAACAGGATCTAAATGGTAATCCAACTCACTGAATACATTTCAGAAAGTACTTTTGTATCAAAACATAATCTTTCCACTAAGGGCTCAGACTTCAATGGCAAGAAAAAAAAACACAAAGAAAAAATGGGGAAACTAATAAAAGATTATTTGTTGTCATTCTTCTCCACAAAAACTTATACATATTTGCACCATCTCTTTTATAAAGAAATATAATTTGCCATAAGTTTATCCACCAAGTCAATGACTGTTAAGAAACTAAAAAATTCTTATTTGATAACTTATTTGCCTTTTCCACAGTTGTTTAAAGAATGTGTACACTGAAACTAATTTTCAGTATCTTCACTATATACCTACAGAAAACAAGAAATACTAATTTTGCCACAATAGAAATTAGTACTTAATACTTTCCAACTACTACTAAAGTTAGAAATTTTTAAGAGCCATGTTTAAATTATGTATAAACATGTAACAATGACCTGAAATCTTGAAGGATCCAGTGGTTCTTTCCTTATTTATACCACTGAAGACTACAATTAAACCTATTTTACAGCCTTCTTTATCTATTATTAATTTATAAATAAGACCAGTCCATTCAAGATGAATGCAGCAGTTTGACTCATCAATCATTGCTACACCCACAAATAATTTAGGGGCAGGAACTACAGGACTGCTCATTGCTTCTGTCCCAGTAATTTCCAAAATAATCTGTGAGTCGGAAGTATTACTAAAAGAAGCAATTTCTACAGTAGCTTGAAATCCTAAGCTCTTCCTGTCTGACACATCAGGTTTTCATAAAAGAAAGATTTCTCCTCCACATCTGTCAATGAATATTTAATGTCACATTATTTGATACCATCCAGTATTGAGTTTAAAAAGGTATATAGTACAATAACCTTAAATCAATTTTGAGTATTGAAACTACAAATTCTTTTGGAATACAAACATGATACTGAAAGCAAATATAAATTACCTAAAAAAAAAGATGGTACAGGGACTCCAAGTTCTCTTTCACCCTCTCTTTGAGTTAATGAAATAGACTGATCTTCATCTGAGAAATCCAGGTTAATCTAAGTATTGGCAGTCATTCAATGAAAATTTGTTTTCTTAAAATTGTGCCCACTAAGGTCACTGAGATGCTTTTTGAGAAGCAAGAAAAATAAAAAGCTCAAAATTTTCAAAATGCAACAAAAATAATTTTCTTACTGTGAGTCAAAACCTGCTTAACATACAAGGAATTTTGGAAACATTTAACCTGCAATTACAATTCAGTCTACAGATGATCTTTAGCTGTGGCTAAAGGCTTTTGTGCCAAATTAAAAATTTTACTTTTTACTGACTTCTAATCTATTTCAATTCTATTATATCATAATTTTAGCACACTACCACCAGTGACACTTACAGTGCTCACCATATTGAGCATTTAAAGTAATTTCACCTTTGAGAAATTAAGGAGAAACGACCATCCTTCATGCTGATCTGGAGGCATCTGTTGTAAAGTAATACTAAATGTAGCTCATCTTCTTGAATCAGAGATGCATAGTAGCCCTGGTAGTTGTTTTGCTCCCTCTTCATTTTCTACTGACCTTTTGCAATTGACTCAATAAGTATTTTTCTTTGCCTGGCATGGCCTGCACGAGAGTAGAGATGCCTTACAGCTCTTCAGCCTGTAGCTGGGTTGATAGTGCCCACTTCCCACAAACAAGAGCTGAAGAACCTACAGCCCCACATACTGAGAATAAAAGGCCTGTCTATTTTGGAAAATACTCAAGANGGTTTTTTGTTGTTGTTATTTTAATTGACTGTTCTATTTTAAGGGGAGTTCTTTGTCTTTGAATTAAAAACAACTTCTGAAGGAATCCTCAAAGTAACCATTTCACTCTAGAGAGGATTTCATACTGTGAATACCAGTGAACTAGTCTTCTGCAGTTCAGGATTAGTTTCACTCAACTGTGAAGAGGCAGGATTTCAGAAACTATTTTTCCGAGGTACCTATGGGCTACCTGCATTGGATCCCTGTGGAATACCAGTCATTGGGAAACCAAAATCACAGTTCACGTATGTGATCAAAGCTTCAGTATCTAGCATCTTAACAGTCAAGTTTTTGCCAGTCCAGGAAAAGACAGTAAGAATATAAACACAATTGGGTCAGAGAAAAAATTTGATGTTGCCCCACCAACAGTAAAAACAGGTTTCTGCAGAAGAGTGTTATGGGATACATACACTTACTGCTGAAAAAATATGCCTAAAATTAGTTTCAGAAACTAGCATTTAAATTAAGATCTCTCACAAATAATTGTCATGGAAAGCACACTGAATTTCAACAAGAGCAAGTGTGAGGCCAGGATTCCATTAATAAACCTTATCATTAAATCTACTATGATTAAGTCTACACTCACAAAGGCTACTGCTTATTAACAGATCTTTCTCATCGCAGCAACACATTAGCTTAAGAGATAGATGAACAGCTTATTTTTACTGTTAAAATGCTGGAGGCTAAATTTAGTTTTTGACAGCGACAGCAGCTCTGATGTGCCTTGGTGGCACATTTCATTGCAATGTTATCGCTACAAACTGGAAAATCCAAACACTGAAAGCACACACAGGAAAACGCTGGTGGATATGCTTAGCATTTAACAGTCTTGTCTATTCAAGGATGATTCACTTCAAAGAAGCTTCCAGCACAATGTCACTTGGAATAAGAATTTCTCCTAATTTTGTCAGCCTTGGACTAAGCAACATCCAAAGCCGAGTAGTGATGTAAGCTAGACTCCAGTGTTTTGAGTTCCACCTCCAGCCAAAAACAGGCTGGGCCATACACTGGTAATAACCTTGGCAGCATTCTCCTCTGCTTCCAGCACTGCCAATACTAATGAAACAAAACTAGACGCAAGAGGTTTCTTAGAAACTTCGCGTTAATGCTGCCTGGCTGGAACTATCTCTAATGCTTGTACTAATTATCCCTGAGTAGATTAG
Source organism: Peucedramus taeniatus (assembly GCA_013400575.1). NCBI lineage: Eukaryota > Metazoa > Chordata > Aves > Passeriformes > Fringillidae > Peucedramus > Peucedramus taeniatus. The sequence goes on along the minus strand of WBNO01014664.1, from coordinate 838 downwards.
ACCACAGACTGCCAAGCCAGCCCAGCAGTCCTTTCTGTGCACACTCCACTGGGTGACCACATTTCCAAACTCAAAGTTATATTAAATGCTTCACACCAACTGAAATTGCAACAAAGCCATGAGTTTGAAAATCGTTATAGCTACATTAAGACAATCATCACTGATGCACCCTGATTACAAGAGATTAAAAATACATAAACTCAAGCAATACATCACATAAATAAAAAATAATCATGTGATAAATAAAAAAGTAGAAGGCAAGCAGTAAAATATACCCACGAAACCCCTAATTTTCCATTTTATTTGAAGTATTGCACAGAGTAAATGGAGAATGTGCAAAGGGAACAAAGGGATGGTTTCTACACACCAGTAGTTCAGCTTTCTAATGCTAACATTTTATATGGCCCATTACAGGCCCTTTTATTCCCTCATCTGCATGCATCAAGCAGAACAGTTATTCTTCATCTAGAGCCATGATGAGTATGTACTTGTACTTCTCAATAATACTAAGCTTGTAGAGCCTCTGTTGTTCTTTCTCCTTGGAGGTAGAAGACTGAGGTTCTATTTTACTTTTTAAAAAAAGAAACTAAATAATATTACACTGATCAGTGATTCTTCTCAAACGCAGATTTACTACTAAGCTTTCAAACACTTTGTGCAGTAACATAAAGCACAGAAAATTTAATCTTTTTTTTTTTTCTTTTTCTACTACTTAGAACATAACTGAATAGGAAAAAGGCTAGATAGTGTGCAAGGTCATATGAAAAACTGAAGTCCGCATACATCTCAATGCACTTTGATATTAGTATTTGGTACTACTATTAAGGGAATAACAGTA
>WBNO01014662.1:0-15169 GCA_013400575.1 Peucedramus taeniatus | reverse complement strand
ATTTTCACAATAGCCACATCTTAATTACTCATTAGCTCCATGAACACTGTATGACCCTAATTTAATAGACAAGACCTCATAATTTGTATGGAACAGTAACAGAATAGGTTTCAGTATTCTGTTCAGCTACAAAATCAGCCCTGCAATAAATACAGAGAACACTATAATTGTGTTATCTTGTGACAGAATAATNTTTTGTCTGTTTAATGGACTGTGTGTGCCAGGAAAAAGAATAAGAGCTTCTCCAAAGCAATAAAGAATCTTGGTGTGTCCATCCCTGGCACTCCATCACAACAGGGGAAGATTGTGAAGCTTGGAAAACTTGATGAAGTCATGCTTGAACAGAGGAGTTTTTTGGGGAAAAAAAAAGTTTTCCTAGAATTTCGTTTCCTGCCCCTTTTTCTTCTGCATGTAGGCAACAAAGGAAAAGTGAGAGAAATTCTACCTAAAGCTCTTGAAAAATTATTATGAAAAAACGGGAAAGATTATGAATTGACAAAAAATATTCTATGTCAAGTTAAAAGAACTTTTCCATTTCAAAGGAACTGATGAAATCGTAACACTACATATGGAAATGTTCTTTCTAGGAAAATCTTTTCCTTTCTGTTCCTTATAAATTGTTCCACACTAAGATGTCATGAATTCACAGCATAAAAAAAAAAGAAGCCCAATGGTCTTTTATAAATTGTAGATGAAAAATATTGAGCAAACCTGTTTTTTTTACTAAATGTAATGGTAAAGCTCCCTCTGCTGGAAATTTTAGTGCGAGAAAGTAAAGCCTTCTCAGGAGCTTTATAAGTAAAAGAAGTAGTAAGAATTTTCTGTAATATTTAGACTTCTTGCATAAGAATCAAGAAACTACACCTGAAAGACAGAAGCTTTCTCTAAGCAAACAAAAGTTTCATCTTTATTTTAGTAAACTGCTTTCTCAGGATGGCTGATTCCAAAAATTCTGTTTTGAAGTACTGCATTTGTTTTAACAATTCTTTGGAAACTGGCAGATATTTTAACTACATGGCTTTATCTGATTAACATAATTACTTTGAATGAAGTATAAGTTTTTTTTTCTTTAATCCTAGCATGAAACATGCAAAGTCTTCTGCATTTGTGTTGAGAGGGAGATGTTCTCAAATGTTAACTTTAAAAGTGCAGATTTTTTGTTTACTGTGCGTCTACTGAAAATGAGGGAAGAAGCCAATCCCAAGCCAGGTTAGAGTGCCTTTATAAGATGAATGATTTCCTCTGCTGCCTTTACAGGCCAAGGGCACTTAAATGTTGCTCCCCTAAATTTGCTTCTTAGTCAATTATCAGGGTAGAGGAAGAAAAAAACCTTGCACCTTACTGCACCACTCTGGTGCAGAAGTGAGGTCAAAGCTCACTAATAACCCCCTTTAGCAGAAATGAGGCATTTCCTCCCATCTGTCTTTATAAACACATGGAAAGAGAAATGTATGGAAAAGAATTCTCACACACTTCTTGATAAAATGACAGGGGAGAATTTCATCATTCTGAACACAGCAGCAGCCCATGAGAGGGCCCTTGAAGGATAAAGAGAAATGGTTTCAGAGTTTGCACAGAAAACAATGGCTTTGCTGTTCCAAGAGACCTCCAGCACTTGAGTGTTGGAAAAGCTGCTTCTTTACATCCTATTTCCCTTTTTGGAAGAACAGGGATATTTCTCTGTAGCTGTGTTATGTTCCCTCTTTGCAGGCATGTTTTGTAATCTCTGTGACCATTTGCACTATCAATAAAACAGTCCTAGGCAAAAAGCTATATAACTTTCATATTATTTTTTAAAACATGCCATTTGCTGACAGAACTGTATGAGCTCAAAGACTCTTTCTCAGAATCATGCATGCCCTGCTATGTATCTAAGGCTACAGATGAAGTTAAAAAGTCCACAGAACTAAAAAGGAAGCAGACAGGTAAGCTAATATCACAGCAACATAGAATGGTTTGGGTTGGAAGATCATTAAAGATCATCAGGTTCCAACCTCTGGAAATGGGCAGGGATACTTTTCACTATGATTTCAAGCAAGCCTGGCCTTGAACACAGCCAGGGATGGGGCATCCACAACTTCTCTGGGTAACCTGTGCCAGGGCCTCTCACAGTAAAGAATTTCTTCCTAATATCCAACCTAAACCTACTCCAGGCTCCTGTAAATAGTCCCTCTCCATTATTTCTTGTAGGCTCTGTTCAAGTACTGGAAGACTGCCATTAGATCAGCCCAGAACCTTCTCTTTTCCAGGCAGAACAACCCCAATTCTCTCAGCCTTTCCTCACAGGGGAGGTGCTCCATCCTTCTAATCATCCTGGTGGCCTGTCTACATAAATTTATTCCCCTTGAACATTACCATTATTATTATTATTACTATTATAACTATTATGCCAATGAACAATTCACTCTCACAATAGCTTTATTTTTAAACAGCTTACGCTGAAAAATGTTGCTGTAAAAAATCAACTGTCAACACAATGTTCAGTATTCAGAATTAGTAACTGGATTTGGGGATTTCAGTATAAATAGTATACAGACTTAAGAATGGTTTGAAAAAATCTAATAATCCTATATGGTCTGAATTGTGAGTTCTGACAGGAAAAGGTAGAGTTTTTATATCCTTTTGGTCCTCTTTCAAAAGGGTGCCTTGGCTTTCTTTTCTTTTTAAAAGACCTTGAAACAGAAGATGAAAAATCCAACATTTTACATACTAATGCACTAATGTTCTTATGTCAAACATTCTATTCTCAAAGGTCTGCTTCACTTTTTCCTTTGAAGAGCTATCTTTGCTTTCCTTCCTTTCAGAGAATGAAAGGAAGTAATATATCCTTCTACAGAAAAAATTATTCCCAGAGAATCTGTCCTCATCTGAAAAAAACTGCAAGATATTAAGGCCACTCCAAATAATCTGTTTCTTCTCCAATTTTTAGATTCACAATTAATATTTTTCTACCTTTTAAAAAACCTTATTGAAAAAAGCATGAAAATTGGGATTGCTGCTCTCCCATATTTCATTTGAAAGTGATGACACCAACAGCTTTCATTTGCAGCAGGAAGTACCTGCAAGCATTGGGGATAATTGGAGCAAATTTTTCAGTCTCTGGGAGAATGAATGTGGGATGAGGACAGGATCTTCTCAAACTGGCTGACTGACTGCCATGAAATGAAAAGCTTTGTGCTCTCAGGATTTTGCATGATAGAATTTTTAAATGCAATTCTGTTTATTGTCTAGAACAATTGCAAATATTAAAGGCAGAGGTAACAATAGAGCTTGTAAAGATGATGGTTTCCAATACCGCACTCAACATTTCTAAAGCCAATCTTCTAAAAGATTCTTAAAAATTGGGCTTTTTTCCTAAATTATTGCTCTCAACAATTTAATTCTTGTTCTACGGGAAAAATAATTGAGTTTCTCATTTTAGAATTTCAGAAGAAAAAAACCCAAATAATTTTTAATATATACTTTCTACCTTTTACTCTGGTACTTATAGAGATTCCAAGTAGTACCTTGATTTAATAACCCAGATAACAGTGGTTCTCAACACAAAATTGCCAATAGAATAGATAACAGTCATAAAAAAGAAATCATATGAAGTGCTTTGGAATAGACTAATTACACATGAGAGTCAGGAAGAAACTTGCCTTATACTCTGTAAGATAACTGAATTATGCTCTCTTCTAATTTGATAAACTCTAAGTAGAAATGATGTCAAGAAATAAGCCAAGATGAGCAACAGTTTTTCCATATGACATTTTCTCTTGTCTTTTTGCTATGTTAAATGAGATAGATGAAGCAGGGGAATATTCAATAGTCACACACTCAATTCTCATTTCCTGAGACTGAAATGTCACATCCTTAAAAACTCGAAAGATCCTGAAAGGATGAAAACCACACCAGTATATATTGTATTACTAGAGGCAAGCAGCATCCTCCATTCATGGAGGATGACACTTGAAATTCAGAGTTTCTTCAAAATTGTATTACTTTCTTAATTTATGAAAGTGAGCTTAAAAGAGGTGTAAATGTTTCTGTCTCTCTTTAAAGATATCTCATCAGAATTCTCAGTTTCTGGCCACACCACTTCACCTCAAGATGTAATTTAGGACCAATTTCAAGTGAAGTTTCTGGTGCAAAGCCATTAATGTATGTATGTCACAGTCACTTAAAATTTTTAGTATCCGTATTTACCTCTTTTCACAACTTTTTCCTCAAATTCTGCTTTGAATCAGAAAATTTTCTCGACGTTAACACTTCTGATTAAATATCTTTCATTTGAGACTGTATTGCCACCATTCTCTACAGTTTCACTCAAAGTGTCTTAGTCAGAATTTCCCATTTGTCACGTATTTAATAGTAGCTGAAACACATTAAAAAACATCTATCTGATTTTTCACTCTTATCACAACTATTAATCTTCAGGAAATGTATTTTGTTGGAGGATATAGTTTTCCTTTTTTTGTGACTCAACTAGGCCCTCTGGCCCTCAACACTTTGATCATCAACTGCCAGCTCAGCCAGCACTGAATTTCTTACTTACTATCTACTAAAGAATTTTTTTCCAAAAGCAAGTCAGTCTTACATACATGCATACTTACTATGGCATTTTCTTCACTGCATTTTTCTATGGCATTTATATTTCCCTTTTTGTTCTAGCTCTTGTACAGATTTCACTATAATGATGATGACATCCAGGTCTGTATCTTTCTTCTAAATCTCTATAACAGTCATTGGTTATAATGATTTTTTATCACATGAAACACCATTAAGTCAAAAGATCTATTTGTTGAATTCATATTTATGTTTAAAAAAAATAATCAATGATGATAATCAAATTCTTTCTACAAAACTTCACTTTATAACTCATAAAATAATGCTATGATTTATGCATTTGCTGGTCCCAAATTTATGGCAGTTTTTTCACTAATAATGATAATCTGATTTCACAGAAAGAAATTTATTTTGTGACATAGAATACTGCCAGGGTAAGACTGCATGTTGGTGGAAGAAGGAAGACAAAGGCATTGAAATGCAGACAAATGTTTACATTAATTCCTGGATTAGCTACTGCTATTTCCTCCTAAGAGTTTTCCCAAAGGAATTTTAACCTACCCGGAATCTTGCAGCTTGACTCACTACACATAATCTTTCCCAGCATTTCACTTCCACCTATACTCTTTCCAATGACTTGCAGTACAACACCACATCTATTACTCACAATCTCCCTCAGTTAGATTTTCAGTTTGTATTTTAGAAAGTTTGGCTTTATAACCCTGAATGCACATCACAAGATTGTCAAGAGACAACCACAGAGAATCTTCAGAATACAGATTTAAGGACTGATATCTATATATCCAACTTAGTTTTACAGCTTTTTCATTTTGGCAAAAAAAAAATTACAGGCTACACAGTTTTACACATATTATATTCATTGAAAGCTAAAGCTGATATTTTTTGAGCTACCTTCAGGCAAAGTCAAACTTACCTTTCCTGCTTCTACACCACTCTAGGTCAGGATAGAATTTATGGAAAGAAATGGCTGGCATTGCTTTGCACGTGTGCCTTGGAAAAGCTAAGTCACCACTGGCAGACAACCATTTAACAGTTCAGTAACACACAGCATTTTCCAAGCACTATATATGTGGCCCTGTGAATTAATATGTAACATTTCCATTTGCTTATTTTCATAACCTGCACAATATGTCAAATGTATATGTCTGTACTGGTTTCATATTTATGCTAAAGATTCTGCTCAAAGGTATAAGCAAATTTTGTATCATAATAAGAGATATTTAATCCATTCAGGCATGCAGTAGATAGTGAAGCTACTTGAAAAGTGACTTCCTACATACCTTCCTAAATATTCAAGAGCATTTAAATTTACTACAGAATGGAAGCTTTCCTCTAGAATTTCCCTCTCATTGCAATAACAAGTTCAAGCTCCTTAGAGGAAAGAAACATCAATCATCTGTGTTGCACCAGGTGGTGCTGGCTTATTACAATTCCAGTAAGAAAGGCCCTCAGCCTATGTAAAGTTCTCTTAAAATGCAATTTATTGGAGCTAAGTCTATAAAGAAAAAGAAGACAGGATCAATAACCTTCTGTCCCTTCAGAAGCTGGGAATCCTGAGCTGTATGGAATTGAAAAGGACCCCAGCACACGCTGTAGATCCTATCCATGGAAGGTTACCTCAGTTTGAGCTCTTACAGGATTTTCTTACATCCAAAACTACTCTATACATAATTTATACTGATAAATTCAGCATTTTATACTGAATAAAATGGACATTCACATGGGAAATTGCTGCTGAAGTTTCAGATAAAGGCAAGTGGTGTCAGCCAGGAGCTGCCTGGAAGCTCCTCTGTTAAAATCACCTGGCCAAGCTCATCCTGTAGCCAAGGGACATGGGCAGTGCAGCACAGGCCTGCCTTAGCTGGGTGGTACATGGATTTCTACCTCCTTGGTGTACAATGGTCTTCCAGTTAGGATCAGCATCCAGAATTTCAATGGGATGTAAATTCTTTATAGAGTTAATGGAGTTTAAATTACAGAGCTGTAAGAAAAGACAGTTAAATTGCATACCTGTCAGCACCACAGTGTGTTCTCCACCACAAGCAACCTTATTAACCTTTTCCATAATTCCCAGTACAGGCTGGGGGACTCTATTGTTCTTCAGTTGTTCACGGAATAATCCCAGTTTCCCATTCACAGCTTCTCCAAAAGTATAGAGCTCACCATCTCCTGTCAAAATACAGAACAGAGCATGGTTTCCAGCACACATTCAGGAGCAAGGATGGGTTGTCAAGACTGCTGCAGACACAAATTATAAAGACAGAAAAGTGTATCAATATTACAGGATAGCTGAAGATATTTGTATAATCCCCAAACAGCTGTGAAAAGCACAGAATTCATAGACTGACAAGGTCAGAAGAGAACTTACAGATCATCGAGTCCAACCCATGCCCCAACACCTCAACTAAACCATGGCACTGAGTGCCACATCCAATCTTTTTTTAAACACATCCAGGGATGGTGACTCTACCACCACTCTGGGCAGACAATTCCAGAACTTTATCACCCTTTCTGTTAAAAATCTTCTTCCTAAAATCCAACCTATATTTCCCTTAGCACAGCTTAAGACTGTGTCCTCTGGTTCTGTCAGTTGTTGCCTGGAGAAAGAGACAAACCCCTACCTGAGCACAGCCACCTTTCAGGAAGTTGTAGAGAGTGATAAGGTCACCCCTGAGTCTCCTTTTCTCCAGACTAAACACCCCCAGCTCCCTCAGTGGTTCCTCACAGGGCTTCTGTTCCAAGCCCCTTACCCTCACTCTGCTTTGATGGGACACAAAGATTTGAGTCCCCTGCAAATTCAGAATCACAATATTTAGCCTGCAAGGAACATAGCCACGGGAAAAACAAAACCAAACACATCCTGCTTCTGAAAGGTGGTAATTCCCTCTGTAATCAGCATTTAAGTCTACTGAAGTTGCTTGTAAGAATCTGAACTGAAACAGAAAATAATTTTGTATGGAATTTTGATGGAAAATCAACCTGCTCAAGCAGGGTCATCTCTGAACACATGGCACAGGATTGTGTCCAGATGTGCCTGGAGTATCTCCAGTGAGGGAGGCTCCACACCCTCTCTGGGCAGTCTGTTCCAGTGCTCAGTCACTGCACAGTGAAGAAATTCTTCCTCATGTTCAGGTGGAACTTCTTGGCCATCAGTTCCTGCCTGTTCTTCCTGTCCCATTGCTGGGACCATGGAGCAGAGCCTGGTCCATCCCTGGACCCTCCCTGCAGACACTGACAGACAGGGATGAGATCCTCCCTCAGCCTTAACTTCAAAGCTTTCTTACATTCTTCTGCCCTCTTTTCTAATAGTTTTTTGCAGTAATTTCAATCTGCCTGTGCTTCTTAAGAACCAGCAAATTATCTCAGCTGCAAAAAATGTATTTCATTTAATTTAAAAGCTATGGACCATGTTTAGGCTTCTCTGTTCAGTTTGATTTCCTGTTTTAATATCTATGTGCAGAAATACTCTGAACAGGCTGATACTTTGCTGTTATTTGCATCAGCATCAATTTTCTGTTCTAAAAAAGTAGCCCAATTAAAAAGATAAAAATCAACTGCAATGTAAAGTTTTCTGTGACCAAAACATTCTGCTGACAAAAAAAGCAATTAAAAGAATCCTACATTTTTTGGAAGGTAAGTATTTTTTCAGTACTCTTAGTTCAGCCATATATTTCTAAAAGCAAGTTTAAAAACCCCCAAAAGCACTTGGGAGATAACTGCTTATGTAGTTCTCTTTGAAGAGACCAGCAGTTCTTTTTAAACACTATTGCACTGAAAAAATTAATCCAATCACTATCTAATTAAGAGGATTAGAGATTCAAATGGCCAAGCCTCCCAAACTCATCAAGTTTATTACATTTTTTCCACTTAATAATCCAGCTAACAAAGATAAAACCATTTACCAAAGCAATTTTTGAATACATTACATCCCTTTTAGGCAAATAGTGGTCTAAAAACTATGAAAAATAGCAATCAAGCATGAACAGAACCCAGCTAAACCCAGATAAATTTTGAGTGCAGTATGTGTGCAGTACATCTGCATGCTGAGGACATGATGTACTGTGTGGAGTACACCTGAATTTTAAGAACACTCTGTTCACAACAAAACCTGGTTATTTAATTTGTTCCTCTCATATGAGTCACACTCTTACATGTTGAACTTCCCCTAATGTGGCACATTTTCTGTATCACTAAACTTTAAATCACAGGAGCATATCAAGAAAACGGACGAGTGAATGGAAAATGTCCCTCAAAGGAAAATGTGCATTTGAGTGTAGATAAGAGTCCTGGCTGGTGGCAAATAAGGGACAAAAATGAGTGGACAAAAGAATTGGATAACTCTAAGATTTCTTGAATAAATGAAGAAGAAAAAGAAAAGAAATATTTGATAAGACCAAATTGGTTAAAACTATCTCAAACACTGAAATTCAGAGCATGGAAGTGTTTATTGGATGAATGATTCTTAAACCAGTCCTAAAAATAATGACAAAATATATTAAAAAAAAGAATTCAAGGAACCTGCAAAACTCTCTATGGAAAGACACCTTCTCAATAAGAATCTATATTGACCTTGATTACAGTTACAATTCAGGCAGGGGAAACACTAGAAGGGGTCAAATATATTCAATTCCTTTCTGTCTCCAGAAATCTAATTCTGCTGTAGAAGCCAGAGCTATGGTGAGATATATCAGCTTTTCCTTCTCTCCATCTCCTGCAGTGGACAAATGAGCTGTACATGCTTGCCAAGCTTAGTGCTTCCTGAAAAATAGTCCCCTCCTGAGTGTGTGATCAAAGGAAAGTCAAGTAAAGATCTGTAAAAGTGCTCAAAATTGTTGCTACACTCTCCCAGCAGTTTATTTCTCTGTTGATTGAGATATAACCCTAATACTGGGACACAATGTCCAAAGCCTGCAAAAAGGGAGGAGAGGAAACACACTGTGAAAAAATCCTAAAGAGAGCTGGAAGCTACAGACTAAGAACTTCTTTTTAGTGGATCTCTTTGATGAATGCAAAGGAGAGGAAAAAGGAGCAAACAATCATCTTCCAAATATGAACTGAGTAATCAGACTAGTTCCTAATTTGCATAGGGAATTGAGTTAGCCATTGCCTGTGCATGTGCCTAGTCTAAATTCCAGAAGTGTGTTTCTTTATTTAAAATATTCAGGATGTATTATGTTCTTCTATTCTACAACCACTTTGGCATCAGTGGAGTCCACGTGTACATGGCAGAATACAGGTGACACATGTCCAGCAGTTAAATTGTCTGCAAAGAAGGCCTTCTAGAAAGCAGAGGGAAGAAGGGTGACATCATCTTTTTGGAACTATAAGAGGTTCTTATACCTCTTGTTTTTATAGCAGTTAAACATTTTATACAGTTAAACATTTTATAGCTCTTGTTTTTATAGCAGTTAAACACCTTAAAGTTAAAAGTCTACTAAAAAAAATCTAAACCCCAGCAATGTCAAAAAAATAAGAACATAATTTTAAAAGGAAAAAAAAAAAAGTTGGAATCCATACTTCACCACTTTTTTTTTATTCAATATTCTCTTATTAATGAACATCCTGCCCTGGAGAGGGCACTCTGTGTCCACACTATGTTTTCTAGAGTCTTCATGAGCCACCTTTTAGTTTTAACCCAGATATGCCTGTGTTCCCAACAGGTTTCTCAGCCAGCACACACCTTATGTCAAACATAAACATATTAAGAAAGGAAGCCATATGGTGCCATGCTCATCAGTTCAGTCTGACAGCATTTACCAAGTCTTAAATCCTGCAAGTATGTTACACTATCAAAGACAGTGTATTGTTTCATGTCTAAAAATCAAAATGTGGTAATTCTATAGTATTCTAGCTGGTAATTAACGCATCCTGTGACTATGGTACATTCAGAATAAATGCACAAAGTTAATTTTTAAACATTGTGTAGACACACACTGACAGTAGTGCAAGAGAAAATCAATTCTGCAATGGTACTTGGATGTCCAATACTAAATTTTTATGGCAGCTGAAGTATCAGTCAAATAAAACTGTTGGCAAGGGGCCAAAGGAAAGCAATAAAAAAATTATGTTTTCACCACAAAGAAGGCCATATGTGTGTCAGTAGCTTCAGTGACATAGACTGAACCCAATTCATGGAGGACTTGCAGATATTAAGGCTGAAAATTAAGATTTTCCACCTCATACTCAGGCCTGTTTAAGTAGTAATAGGTTCAACAACTCCTAATTTTCACATTTTAACCAGTTCATTCTTCCTATTAATATTTTAAGAAGCTCCATTTTTCTTAACCAGGTATAAGTCAAAGCCTTTTCTTCTTATCCCCTTCCATCAAAAGTTTCCACTTCTTAGGGCACTTGGCACACACTGTTCTCTCTTTACTCTTAGATGTTTGTCCTCAACCCTTCTACTAATGAGAACTTTTGTGACATCCTGCTGCACTCCTGGACCTTCAGCTCTCAGCTCAAAGGCAGAGATACACACATTACCACTACATCCTTGAAGTAAGTATCTTTCCTCCCACATTTATTCTGAGTCCAGGAAGCTGTATTTTTCCTAACAGGTGCTGAGGTCCTGATCAGTCCCAGACACTTAATTAATTTACTGTAATAAAGCATTTATAATAAAAAAAGTTGCACGCTACCAGCCTAACACCTAATTAATATTTGTCCACCATAGCAAGCTCTCATTCTGTTAACAGCATGTTCTCAGAGGGCAATAAAGATATTGTATGTGGAAAAGTAACATTTATCAAGTAATCTGGGAAAGGTATCTGATGGAATAGCTCCTGGGTACCCATTAAAAGCTTTACAATCAAAACTATCGATCCTTTGAAATCTTTAATTACTCTAAGGGGACCAAACAGTAAAGTTTAATAATGTAAATCTATATGGCTGAGAGGAATTCATAGCTGCTCATACATAATGCCATCAATACTGGCTGATAATTCATCCATACTGGCATTATTAAAAAATGAGTGGAATCTTCACTTTGGAAACCAATGGAGAGTTGGGAAGAGAGAAGTGGAAAGCAATAGGGATGTGGTTTGGTTTGGAGATCAGACAACAGCTCACTGTAGCATCGCTTCTCCTCAGATCACATACTGCCAGTTTCACTGACTTCAAAACTTAAATTTTAAGACCAAACAACAAACTTGGACAACAATCTTTTACTTCAAATAAGATTATTTTTTTCTCATAACATAGCATCTCAGTTCAATATTAGTATTTCTAGAGAAGATAAAGTTTATTCTTTGATCATCAAAACAAAAAAAAAAAACAACCTAAAAAAGTTGGATTTTTGAAATCATAGTTTTAATCCACAATATATGCAATAACCTTTATGAAAACAAACTGTGATAAGATATTTCATTCTTTCTAATATACTCGCACACAACAATGTGCAAATGCAGAAAATTAACTTCAAGTTTTTTCTCTGTGATACAAAACTGCATAGGAGGCTTTCTGTCACATGGCAGTTTTTAACAACTATAGGGTATCAAGTATCAAACATCTGAAAACCACTGTCTTGTCTCCACTAACCTCTGCTCCCACTCTCTTACCTGTAATCAAGGCAGAATGATAATATCCACAGGATACAAAAGAAACAGGTTTTCCAATATCCACTTTGCAGGGGATGCTGACAGAGGCTTCACTGGCCAGGCCAATCTGCCCTTCTGAATTATCACCCCACACAAAGAGCTGCCCATCCTCTAAAATGAAGACACAGATAGTTAATAGATTTAAAACAAATACTAGTAAAAAGTGAATCTATTTATTGAAGACTACTTCAGAAACTCTGTATATGATACTACTGAATATCATGATCTCAAGGATATAAAATGATAATTTAGCTCAATGCAAAAAGTGGTTGGAAATAAGAGGGTTTTCCTTAAGCTTTTCAAAAGTGACCCAAAACAATTACCCATCAATTGATGTTAGGCCATAAACACCAACAGAAAAAATACTACATAAAAAACATTATTTCAGAAAGAGGAAGACTGAGTGGGACAATTCAGTTGCCAGAGGTCAGTATGAAAATATTACAGTGAATTTAAGGCATCTTCTCATTTCTAGGTGTAAGTCACCCCTTTCTCATTCTTCCAAACTTATTCTCTGTTCTGACTTTGGTAGGCATCTCACTTATTCATGCCTTATCTTTCAGTTCTCCTCACAGGTGGTTATATTGACCAGCTTCAATTCATTTTCCTTAAACTACAGCAGTAATAAGACCAGCTTCTATTGAAACAAAGACTAATGGCAACAGTAAAAAGAGGAAAAAAGGCAGTGAACTACATGAAAAGTCTCTAGATTCTTCTAGAAGAGATAAGGTCTTCTCTATGCCTATTTCTTATTCGTGGGAAATAATTTGTGAATAAAAAAGTACCACCTACAATGCTACTGATGTGGTGTTAGGAGCTAAAATAATTCAAAATTGTCATAAAAATCTAAAAACTCAGAAGAATGTCAGCAATTGGCATAAAAAAAAACAAAAACCAAACAAGCAGGCTAGCATCTCTCTCAAGTTCTGAAATTACAGCCTCAATATCTTACCCTAAAGAGGTACAGAAAAAACTGCTTTACAGAAAGATTTGAAAAATTACATTATAGGGTAATAAAGGACCACCTATCCAGTGACTGGAACTATTATAACTGTGCAGTATTATTACTGCAGTAACAAGTGGAATTAGAGATACTTAATTTTCATAGGATTCATGTTTTGTAGCTGCTTTCCCTGGAAATAAATTGACTTTTTTTCTATTTTTGAGGGCATTCATATTATTCCTCCTCTGTAAGTATTTCTACTAAACTTTCACAAAAACTCTAAGAAGTTAATGAGACACACACCCCTTACCAGACTGTTAAAATAGGCAATTGGCTGTCAAAAAAATGACTGTGGCTACCAAGGAAAGAAGACAGTGAGGATAGAAAATGCACCCACACATGCAGACAGAATGCTGGATTAAATGCCTTCCTGGAACCAGGCTGGACACACATAAATGGATTTTATTAGCATTTGTTCTCACCAGTTACTGCTGCTGAGGTGTATGATCCAGCTGATAGTTGCTTGATCTTGTGCTGGTTGGTGAAAAAGCTAATTAAATGAAATGTGGTCCTTTCCTCTGTGTCACCTAATCCCAGCTGGCCTTCACTATTACCTCCAGCAGCATAAACATTTCCTTTTTCTGCATACAGAAAAGCACAGGTAATACAGAGAAAGAAGAAACCAGAGCAAGTAATTTAATTTTCAATGGAAAAAACATCACAAAAACATTAGGGTCTATTGCCCTGAAACACCCTCCAGCTGAAATTAGCAGTTCCTGTTGTAGCTAGCAAGCTTTTCCTGCACACACTTGGAGCAGAACTTCCTAAAGACCTTACTGCATTTTCCACTATTCTGGAGACTGATGTAAAAATAAATGTGATTGGAAGTTCTGCAAGAGCTCTGAGAAAATGACTACCAGTAGCCCTGGCAACCAGAAGCAGCTCCTTCCACAAATAAAGTATATTTTGAGATAAAGTGGGAGGAATAGGGTGCATGATGTCACACACAAGAAAAACTTAAGCTGTATTAGTATGCAAATTAAAGAAATTAATAACTTGATAGTTTTGAGTACTGTGAATGAAATATATTTCTACTTAGTTTTTTATTAGAAATATTTTACTTATTTTAATATTTAAATAACTTCCAATTTAATTAACCAGGTACTTTTTTTTAGAATCTTGAATTTAACACTGATGACAGATATCTTCAACTTTAGAGAACTTTAAGATTTATACTTTTAATTTTAGTATGTTTCACATCTAAAGTGCTCAGCTCTGAAGAAACAGATACAGCTTATTATTAACACAAGCCCAGACAGAATTGTGATAAATAATCTGATATAAAATGGCCACAAATTATCTAGCCAGTGTGTACACCAAAGNNTGAGTGATATTTACCCTGTGCAGTCTTGCATACTCGACTGTTATTAATATGTTCTGTTTTATTCTAACAATCTTATTTAGAGTGTTCAGGGTCTCCATGTATATAAACCTCCTAATAGTCAAACAATGCTCTTTACAACATTACTGAAAGCTAAAGGATTGCAACCACAGGGATGGCTATTCCATTACATAAATTACAGAAGCATGACAAGAACCTTCATAAATTCTCTGTATACTGTGTCTCTACAAATTTATTTTTAAGTTTAAATTTACAGTTTATTTATTTATAGCTTAATAAAGCAACTTGCCATTGAAATAGCAGACTATGTTGTGTAACCAAAAATGCAGCAAAATTTGAAGNAACATTCAGTTCTATTGTATTTATTGAAATACATAACTTCACACTAGTAAGGATTATTTATCAAAGGTAAATTTGATTACAGATGCATATAAAAATAACAATATTTACAGGGCTTAAAGAAAATATTCATAGTTATTAACCCCACCTCAAATGCCAGCAAGAATTTTTTCTACATGTCTGTTATGAGGAAACTACTATCTAACATTAGTTTATAAATGCATTTGCTCAGAAAAAAAAATTAAAAATTCTAAAAAATTACAAGAACTGGATGTCAAACCCCTAAGTTTTAGAAGACCCATTTTCTTTTTTTTTTTTTTT